>CAIGRH010290015.1:0-14436 GCA_903798295.1 Fraxinus nigra | reverse complement strand
TTTTTTTTTTTTTTTGTAATTTAACTACGTTGTACTTGAACTCAAGAAATGATCAAATGAGCTACATAGTTAGGTAGTGCGTTGCAAGGTTGAACACCATTTAAGTAAGTCTCCATCCTCCATTTTATTTCATTTATTTAACAAAGGCTAACTAACTTAACTTCTTTTATTTCTGTTAGTTGTTGAAACTTGTAATAGAACGAGAGGGCAATCTATGAAATAAAAAAAAAAAAAAAAAAAAAAAAACCAAAATTTAAAAAAAAAAAAAAAAATCTAACCCGAATTTCGAATACCTAAGAAATATGTTTATGTAACATATCTAAATTCTAAAATTTGGAGCGTTCTAAATATATTTCAACAATCAGATCATAGACAAGGCATCTCGTGAAGCAATGAACAAAATAACCATATCGTGAAGGGAGGCATATTGTGAAGTGAGGAATAGGTTATGCAATAATTGAAATTAGGGAGAGCTGCTATACTCTTTCTCTTCGATCAAATTTTGTCCCACTANATTTCGAATACCTAAGAAATATGTTTATGTAACATATCTAAATTCTAAAATTTGGAGCGTTCTAAATATATTTCAACAATCAGATCATAGACAAGGCATCTCGTGAAGCAATGAACAAAATAACCATATCGTGAAGGGAGGCATATTGTGAAGTGAGGAATAGGTTATGCAATAATTGAAATTAGGGAGAGCTGCTATACTCTTTCTCTTCGATCAAATTTTGTCCCACTAGATTTTCTTGACAAGGTTTTTAATGAGGCATATATTTTGTAACGTGTCAGTCAATGGGCAATGTTGTAAATAATATTTTATTAGTGAATGACAATTACGCCCCGCATCCCTAGTTCTTATTACCATTTTAGTCCCAATTCTTCTCTATAAATATGGGGGTTTTGGTTCTCAATATAATACACAAGTCTATTGACTTCTCCACTTTATTTCTCTTTTTCTCTCTAATTTATAACAACCACAACAAATTTACAATTATACCCCTAATACAATAAAAATGACAAATGAAAAACAAAATACAATATTGTGGTGTATCCTCCCAATAGTACTTATCATTTCTCTCCACCCTTTTTGTCATATTTGGTTTGATCATTTGATTCAGTATCAGTCCATATATGATCTCGCTAGAGGCAATTCTTTCGGTCGGAATTTTGAATTTTCATGTTGTGTCCGCTCCAAGCATATCATCAGTTCTTGCTCGATCCACTGGGACTCTTTATAGACTCTGAAGACTTGGATTTACCGTGTACTTCAAAAAGAGGGACACACAGGAACTGATTAAGAGGTTGAGGTATTGGAAGCTATGTCTTTATTGAATCAATGGCAAATAAATGCAGTTTTTATAAATCTGGTGCAATGTAATGGATATCTAAAATTAAAGGAGAAAGCATCGAGTGCAAGTTGCAAAAGCAACACTTGTAAACAGGTTTGAATTTGCTTGTATTACTTTATTTGTAACTTTGTCTGCAGATCGATTGAAAATAGCACGGCAATGTGGTTGGTAACTTTGACATTAATTTAGTGATCAGATGTGTGAGGTATTTATAGCTGTCCCTTGGCATCGGAGACGAAATTCTAAATTTTGTATACGTTGACTAAATGGTTGTATCCTTAACTCGGAACTTTGTTTGTTTGTCCAAGTCATCGTTGGGGGTCCGGATGAGGCCGAAGGTTTAGACAGGATTGATTTCCTCGTGGTGGATTGCAAGCAAGACCAGCATGCAAGAATACTTCAGGTGGCTAAATTAGGACAAAGAGATGCCATTTTGGAGTGAAAGAATGGGCTCAACGGATGCTTCGGGTTTCATGTGGCGAAGTTTTGTCAATAGGAAATCAAGAATTGTGAGATTAGTGTTTTTGCCTATATTGAAGGGGCTAGATCATGTCCGGGCAAAAATAGGAAATGGAAAGGGAGACGAGAAAAAATGGATCAAACATAAATATACACAATCTAGAGAATATGTTTGAGAAGGTGAAATGAATGAGGCATGGTGAGTGACAACAAGGGAAACAAGTCTAGATACAAAAATCAATGTCCCAACACTGAGATGTGAAATGGTCAGATTGATTTTTATTTTTTGAAATTTAATCTCTTTTTTATTTTTTTTGGTTACCATTGTTCTCACCAAATTTCAAGACTTCCAAAAACCATTAAATCACATGTCTAGAGACCAGATAAAATCTTAAAACATAAAAACAAATTGTGAACCAGATTGAATGTTCAACAAGGCCATTAATATCAAACTTTCCAAAGTTTCCCAAACCTTCAAAGCTTAAGCGGCACATCGAAGAGAAATATCCTTAATTTATCCTATGAATTCTCAATTCTTGAAACCACCAGATTAAGAAAAGAAATCATTTAAATAACACCTAGAGTATAAATACATTTACCGTGACGAAAAGAAAATTATCTAATTATGTAATTTCTCTAAAGGCTATTTACGTATAAAGAAAAATACTAAAAATTGTGGTGCACTTAATAAAAATTATAATGGTAACATAATTACCTTTTATTATGCATTAAAAGTCTTAAATACCCTTCAATTGAAATGTCCAAAATGTCCATTTTGAAATCAAAATTTATGAAATTCTCCAAAACTATTTCCCCCTTCATTATCATGTTTCCAGCCCCATTTTCATTATAATAAACCCACCTTCAAACTTCACTTTCTATTTTTTCATATGCATTATTCTTCTTTGCAATTAGTGATTACATACCTGAAGTTACTTTATTTGAACGAAAAACAAATTAAAGGGCTGTAGATTTTGGAAGTGGATCAGCTAGAATCGACTTCAAACAGTTGAAGATATGCTTTATAGTTTGAAAATTAACGATTTCTTATTACATCTAGTTGTATTCTACCTCTAGATTTTGAAAAATCAACTGGGTAAGCAAAATTAGCAGTGAACTATAAAAATGAAATGGTACTATTTTTATGTATCTGGATGCCCTTTTTATGTAACTAGGTGCCTTGTATTGTCATTTTAAATTGTTAATGGTTTTATTGATGTAGTTTTTAACTTGGAGGCTAACCTGTATTTGATTTGGAAAAGCTCTAGTGCAAACATGTACTTGCAGAAACGAAGTTTAAGATCTTGTTAGGTTTTGTGCTCACCTTATTACACTAGCATCAGTTGAAAACAAAAGTATATGCAAATGTATAATATATCCAATGGCAAATACAGTTGACTGGAAAATTTTCAATCAAACTAAGGTGTTGCCACCAATTTTGAATAGACGACAAAGTGGATAGAGGACCTATAACGGCCTTACATGCAAGAATGTTCTACAATTGACAATCATCGAGACTTATTTTGTTGAATTTAATCTTGAAATTGTGATGGTTTTTGATACATTGTGATGGTTTTGATAAATTGTTATGGATGGATAAGTGGTTTTGATGGATATATTGATGTAATTGTTGAATTTATTTTTTAAATTTTGATGGTTTTTTGGTCTTGTTTTTAGTAAACTGTGATAGGTCTCTTTGTTCAGATCCAAAATGGCATGTGGTCATTTTAAAAGTAAGGGTGTCGTTTAGGGTTTAGGATATACAAAACCTAGCAGGTCTATTCGTTCTACATGTATAACTCGTTTTTGAAGTTACAAACATTGTTTTACTAGTTCTGGTGTGAAATCAGGACCTTGTGACCTAAAACAATACGTGGTCATTTTAAACGTATGTATGTTGTTTCTACTAATTTAGTGTTCATTTCGATTCGCTTTCGCCCGTATCAACTTGAGAGTGTAAGGATGAAACCTCTATCTAAATTTTGACATTATGGTACACACAAAGTTCAAGCTACAGTGAGTTACACCATACATCCCATTGAAAACTACACTATACTTGATAACAAAGGAAAACTTAACAAATATGGTATATAAAATATAACACGTCTGCTCATTTGACATGTACAACTCATCTATGATGTTATGAATATTGTTTAACTAGTTTCGGAGAGAAATTGAGATCTCGCAATCCAAAATGACACATGATTTTTTAGCAACGTATAGGGTGTCGTTTCTACTAATTTCGTGTCCCTTTTAATTCATTCTTGCTTGTTATCAAGTTGAAATTGTAATGATGAAAGTTTTAACTATACACCAAGCCGAGGCTTGGGCCGAGCATGCCTATAAAAAAAATTAAAATTAAAAAATTTTAAAAGACTTGCCTGCAAAGGCAGCTTTTAGCTACGAAGGCAGCTTGAGCTACCTTTGCAGGCAACTAAAAATACTAAAGGCTCGGGTCGGCCCTCATTTTTTGGCCGGATTTTGCTCGGGAAAAAAAGCTCGAGCTTTTTTTTGCTCGGGCTCGACTCGTTGACATAACTACATATATCCAGTTGAAAACTACACTACACTTGGCAACAAAGAAACACGTAAGTAATAAGCATTGCATACAAAACATAGCACGTTTTCTCATTCTTGTACAACTCATCTATGATGTTCAAAAAATTGTTCTACTAATTTCATAACATTTGGATACCGAAGTTGCACAAAAGTTCACAAGATGGTGAACAACAATATAACATCAGTGAGTAATAATAAACTTCAGTATAAATGAAAGTGAGCTCAAATTCCATTATACTCCAACTATGAGATAAGATACTCAAAAATTAGCATTTTTAATTTGTACAAGTCTTCTAAAATGTTTCGAGACATGATCGACTATTTTCGAAGTGAAATCAAGCACCTGTGACCTAAAATGGCATGCAGATGTTTTAAACGGCTAGGTGTCATTTCAAATATTTTTGTGTTACTACATTTGGAAACCAATGTCGATATAAAGTTCACGTGATAGTGACTACAACTATTGTTCCGTAAGTAAATTACACTAGACTTCATGTAAACTACACTGGACTTCACTATAAACAAGGTAAGCAATCCAAATTCCATCATATTACAATTATGAGGTAAGATACTCAATAAATAAGCTCGTTTAACTTGTATATGAGCCTTTAAAGATGTTTAAAAATGTGATCGACTAGTTTTGGAGTGAAATTGAGATCCCATATGTTGGGGAAAGGTTTAGACTCAAATATGCAAAATTAAAACAATCAACAATACAAAGCAACAAGTAGTGATTTATTGGTTATAGATGATTAAGATTATTAATCCAATTAAACATAATTAAACAAGCACATAAATATTCAAATCAAAGTAATAAAAAGTAAATAACACCAGAAATTGACGATGGAGAAAAACCTCTTGAAGAACTTTTCACAAGGATCAAAAACCTCAAGGAAAATTTCCAACCTCTGAAGGCTTATATATATATATATATATATATATATATATATGAAAGTAGATTTTTTGGTGTTTGATCTTTAGATATTTTGTGTTTCGAGAGAATAATGGAATCAAGTTGATCTTCAATGGAATGTTCTCTTGACTGAAATTAAGGCTCAACCAATATTACAAGATGTTCACGATGAATTATGAGGAGTTGATCAAGTAATTGAATCAAGAGAACTTTGAAATATGTTTTGGATCTTCAAAAAAATGTGATCTTATAATATGAAAAGAATGATTCAATGCCCTTTGGGAAGGTACCTATGCTTGGATATATGTAATAGGTAGTGTTTGAAGTTGAGTAGGTTGGAAAAATAGCAAGAGTCACGATCAGGGCTCTTCCTAGATTAACTCACCACTTAAGTGCCTAGCACCCAGCGAACGGCAATATCCCTGCAGTGGGCAAATGAGTGCAACCGCACCATAAGCGTTCAAATATTTGACTCCGTCATGACCTATACTACCAACCCTTGATTATTTTAATTTTAATTACAAATTTACAACTCAATAACTTATGATTTTGAACATGGGTATAGCTAATGCCAATTAGGATAACAAACTTCCCCTTTGACATTTCGTGACAAAATATTTTATTTCAAAGTTAAAATCAAAACAACCTAACAACAATCTACACCAAGACTTAATTCCTAAACTTCAATTCAAATCTTGTCCTACTTGTTTATTGAAACACATAAAAATAACAATACCATATGGAAATGTAAGAGGAAATTGACAATAAAATAAACATAACTAAGTTAAATCAATGCAAGTAAAACATGTGTAACACCAAAGCATATAATATTACATGCATCAATAACGTATAAATAAATTATAGAATATCAATATCAATATTGACAGAACATCAAACATTGTCAATAATAAAATTCTATACAAAAATCAATCAAAAAATATAAACGACTCCCTTAAGTCAAACATCTAAGAAAAATAAAATAAAAATATTAACTTCGGACCTCTTATACTACTCAACTTTCTTGAAATAAACACTCTCTCAGTCTTTTTGTCACGAACAACTAAGGGAAACAAGTAATAAAAATATGAATAATATATAGAGGAATGAGAATTCGTTCCTGAGTGCTGGAACTCCAACTGCCTCTTCTCCAAACTTCAGAACTCTAAATGCTATAAGTGAATGTAGAGTTTTTGGTGTTTGGTCTTTAGATCTTCTATGTTTAAAGTTTTGATATTTAGTTGAAGCAAAACGACATACTATCATTTTAAACGAAAAGACATCGTTTCAACTAATTTCATCTCCGTTTCACTTTATATTCACTCCTATTCAGATAAAAATGAGTGTACATATTTTTATCTATCTTCTAAGATGTTGTAAAATATAATCGACAGTTTTTGAGTGAAATCGAGGCCCCATTATCTACAAGGACTGCCGTTTTAAACGGCTAAATGTCATTTCAATTAATCTCATGTTCGCTTCACTTTATTTCTTTCATTTGTTGCTGATTAAAGCTCGACTTTGGGTTTTTATTAGCTTAACAAATTGCTTACCTAGAAAGTACATGGTACATGAAACATGGCACGTGTAATCGTTTGATATGTACAACTTATCTATGATGTTCCAAACATTGTTTTACTAGTTTCAGAGTAAATCGAGATCTCATAACCTAAAACGACACATAAATTTTCTGAAATATATGGGTGCTGTTTCTACTAATTTCTTGTTCATTTCAATTCAGAAGCACTCATTATTGTAAGGATGAAAGTTTTAACTACATTTGGATGTTAAGATCCGTATTTTGATACCAACTTCGATACAAAGTTAACCTAATAGTGACTAACATTATTGTTTTTCGTAAGTAAACTCCACCAAATTTCACTACAGACAAAGGTAAGTATTCTAAATTCCGTTGTATTTCTATTATGAGATAAGGAATTAGCTCTTTACCTTGTATTATTATTAGTCTTTACAAATGTTTAACCATATGATCATCTAATTTTGGAGTATAATCAAGATCTTGTTATTTAAAATGGCATACTGCCGTTTAAACAGCTAGGTATCATTCAAATAGTTACGTGTTCGTTTTACTCTATGTTTCACTCGTATTCGGATAAAAATGAGTGAATGCAAGTTTTCACAATAGCCTTGTTCCTCTTTTCTCCTTGGTAATAGCCTTGTTTTTTTTTCTTTCCCTTATTTTGTGCCATCTCACCACTTTTACAAAAAAAAATACTAATAAACACATTAAAAACGTTCACTACTCATACGTTCGAGCTCATAATTAAGTTAAAAATAGAATAGAACTCATGATACCCCCAAATTTAACAGTTTACTAGTTCTCGAGCAAACAAAAAGCAATCAAAATTACTAGGAATCATACCACGGAAACTTAGTCGGATAGCTTGCCCTTTTGACTCAGTATCGAGAACATTATATCAATCCATGAACGATTTCAAAATATACAAGAGATAAACTTTTATTTATCATTTTTACACTCGTAAGATTTACACACCCCAAAACTTTTTTTTTTTTCATTCTCTCCCCAAGGTTTAACTCCAAAGTTTAGTTTTATTTGATCAGTTCCTTACACCACTCAAAATTGATTTAGTCTAACCAGTAATGTCAACAATTTTATTCATGTAATGAATCTCCCAAATATACTTCAACAATCAATTTTTTAACAAGTAATTCAAACCAACTAGTTATTTAGTCACTAATGATCAATTCTTACTTGCACACTTGCATATAATTTTTCTGTTTTTGAAATTTTCTATTCGGCCCAACATTAACCTCACCCACTTTTCTCTTCTTGACCCCTATAGCGGGCTTTTAGTTGGTAACTCACAGGCTTTTATATATCAAAGGATACCGGGTTTCAAGATACCCCCACATGCTCACGGGCTAGTGCGAGGCATAATCACCATAAGTGAAATGCTTACTTTCTATAAAAGAAAAGCAAAGTTTACGGGGGTTAGATCCCTAGCATTTGATCATTACCAAACTTATATTAGAAAATCAAAACCATTCCACACATACCTTTTTTACATGCAATCACCACAATCTTAAATCGTTTCCTGTACACGTTAGAACACCCCAAATTATTATATATAGAATGTTAAAGGATGTTGTGAATATTCAGCCTATACATTTGAATTTTCTCATTCTTGTAAGATTAAATACTCAATTGTCATACATAAAAATTGTACCGTTTCGCATGGATAAGCAAAAATTCAATTAACGCATATGATTCAGCCATAGTTCACAAATTGATACATGCTTTCAAGTATATTCATCATAGCCAACAAAACTATCTAACTCACACAAGCATGCAATTAACCCTTTTGATTCATCGCCTTAAACGCATTGAATATAACCTACTTATTGTCCACCCGAAGAATCATCTTCCCATCATACACATCAATAAGCGCTCTTTCAATGGCCGAGAAAGGTCTTCCCAAGACTAGAGGGATATTTGAATCCTCTTCAATGTCCAAGATGATCTGCAAAGAAGATGAATTTATCAACCTTAATTAGCACATTTTCTATAATTCCCTTTAATCTTTTGCTTCTCCCAATTCAAGAGACCTATAAATAGAGAATGCCATTAAATTAACACTAGAACCTAAATCATATAATAAATACTAAAGTAATTTGAAACAATGGTACAAGGTATAGTAAACCTCCCTGGGTCTTTTAGCTTAGGAAGTAGCTTTTTTAGGAAAATTGCATTGCATTCCTCATTCAGGCAGACAAACTCATGTTCTTCCAGCTCTCTCTTGTTGGAAAGAATTTCCTTCAAATGGATATTTATGTGAAATTTCTTGAAAATCTCCACAAACTTGACAAACTGCTTGTTTAACTTCTTGTTCTGCAATCATTGGAGAAAGGGAATTGGTGGCACACAAGCCTTGATTGGACTTGGTGCTCTCACTGTGGATGTTTCTTTTCTCTCTTCCTCCTCATTTGTGATTGGGCAGATTTTTCTTCTTTATCAGCCTCTTCACCTTCTACATCTTTGTCTTTTATATCTGGCCTCTTTACGTGTATCTCTGGCATATGTACTCCACTTCTTGTGGTAATAGTTTGTACTTGCTCGTTTGGATTTATCATTGAATATATTACTTGGCATGTCCATTGTGGGCATTCTGCAAACTGTTGAGCTATCTGATTAATTTGTTTCTCCAGCTTCTTGATAGATGTTGATTATGAAAGTTTGTGTCAATTTACTAGAAGACCTTGTACAACTTTTGCATAGTGATTGAACATCTCCCCAAAACTTGAAATTGGCAAGTCCCCTTCATTTATTTCTACTCGCTCATGTTGCTGATCCAGCGGTGCCAAAAAAGGACTTAATTCATCTACATGCAGCACTACGACACGTACAACACCGTGTGGCGCTGCGGCGCCACACCTCTGGTGTGCTCCCTTCATGGCGCCAAGATGCCACTCTTCTTTCCTTGATATTGTGATTTGACTCTTTTGTCCATTTCGTCCTCTTTCCTCGTTGATCCATGCCAATAGCCTTGTTTTCTCTTTTCTTTCCTTGATTTGTGTCATCTCACCACTTCTACAAAACAACACTAATAAACACATTAAAAACGTTAACTACTCATACTATCTAACTCCCAAGTTAAACAATATTTAAATATCATATTTTGCAATAAAATAAGATTAGTGAAATTTTTTTTTTCTTAATATGTTTTTTTAATACATGAAACGGGCACCATTTTAAAATGTTACATACGGCACCCAAAACCTTAGGCCGACCCTGGGTCTGGTCACTACTATTCAAGGTTACTTTTTACTCATTGGAGTTGATTAAACTCAAAACTCTTCGCCCGCAAAAATTCTGAACAAGTATACTATGTGGTGGTTTTTTTCTTACGCTCTCTAATTTAGTTTCCATCTAATAAGTGCATTTTGCAATTCCAAATGTGACATAAACCTTTCTAGGTATTTCACCACCACATCATACGACACTAATCAGCCAGTGACTCAAGTGAATTTTTTATTTTTATTTTTTCAGTGGGGGTGCTTTTCATATGAAAAAAAATGTGCAAATTTTTTTTACTTCCAACCTAAAGAATTTTTTAGTCATGCCATGGCTTCGCCCCTACTTCATGTAATCATGACTCTACTAAATTTAATTGCTTTTTCCTTCATGTGATGTTGCAATCTTCTTCCTTATGGCTACTGCATCTAATAAGCTGATTGTATATGATCGTTTTCAAAATTTTCTTATTGTTGACGACCTATTACCACTTAGAGTCATTATTATTTTTCCTTACGCATGCTTTGCTTTGAAGGTTATAGCTTCGATTATTATAGTTGATTATCTTTCGTTTGATTGATAGGAAATTATACTCATATTGATTATCTAATCAATCATTCCGACCATAGCAAGGTTTGATCGTGGATTAAATTTGCAATCGTTTCCGCTCTCCGGCTCATTAAGCCAACTTTTTTGGTTCTTGATATATATCCTAGTATCTTTAAATCTAAACCTTGGCCGAATCTTCTGAAAAACCTTTATGTACAGTGACCATCTATCTCGTGTCTCGCTCCGGCAAACCTCTAACTCTATCTCGCCCCAACGAATCTCTACCATCTATTTCGCTTCTAGGAACGAGGCTCCCAGAAGCGAATAGATGGTAGAGATTCGCCAGTTAATTGGTTTAATGGGTCGCCAGTTAACCCAAACACTCATTTTTTGTTTTTACATCAGCTATTAGAAAGTTGCAATTAGGTCCCCCGCACTTTGATTTTCACCATTTTTCAACATAATGTCTTCTAGGTGGATCCTTCATGTGTCCAATTGTATACAATTGAGTCCATTTAATCCCCCAATCATCATTTTCTGAACCATGGAAGTCAGTTAAATACATTTACAATTAAACATGCAATTTACATAAAAAAAAAGTCACAATTAAATATTTTTTAACCCATTTTTCAACGAAATATTACAATTATTTATATTCACAATTAAACAAACATACTTACATTTTCTAAAAAAATTAATACAATATACTACGAATCACAATTATATGCAAACAAGTTAGACGCCAGCTTTATCCTCCAGATATCAATGTGTGTTTGGATTTTCAACTCTACATCACGTCTGATGCTCAAAATTTTGGTGTACTTGATTGCGAAAACTTCATAATCACCACGTACGTAAATAATAATATGTCAATCGAATAATGTATAAATATAACATAATTTAACAAATAAAAAGAACTTTTGATTTTGTTTGTCTTGTAGTCGTCACCTCCATTGCCCCCTTCGACACAATTGTCACATCATCCTCATCCGTGACATCATCCGTCAAGTCGGGGGGTCCTCTCGTCATCCCCTTCGCCATCACATTCGTTAATGTGACATTTTCCTCCTTCCTCACCCACTCTGCCATCGCCACAAGTACCCCCTCTGTCATTGGGACCTCCCCTTCCTCCCTCACCATTAGTGGCACTCCCTCCATCTCGGGGATCGCCATCCCTCAGTCTTGAGGACCTCGTCCCCTTCTGTCACCGGGACTTTAACCACCTTCGTAACCCACAAGGGCATCACCTCCGTTTAGGGATGACATCCCCTTTCTCCATCACTGAAGGCTCCAAAAAACATATCGAAGGTAACATTCGATTCTCACCAATCGTATATGTCAGAGGACCACCAGTCCCTCTGTTAATAGCACCGCCAATCCCTTCGGCATTCCATCTGTTATACCCTCAAGAGTCGACTATATCGCTTCATAGCATTGTGACTTCATTATGAAGCTCTCCTAAATTGCCTCATAAAGTTCTCGCATCATATCGTAACTTTGTTACTTGGGCTCTCATCTCTCGTCGTAGCATTCCTATCTCCTCTCGTACTTCTCCTAACTCCGCCACAAAATCACCCATCACGTTGCTTCTATCTTCTCTCTTATAAAACCAATCAGATGTGCAAATAAATCATCGAAATAATATGTCTAACTAGATACAGGTGATCCACATGGGAGGTGACTGGATGCGGGAGAAGGAGATCTCCTCGGGGAAGGTGATCTCATCGATGGAGGTGATCTTTTTGGTGAAGGAGATATCCATAGTGAAGTCAATCATCGTTTCATTGTATAGAACTCCTATACAAATAAAAAGATTAACAATTAGTAATTTAATTAAAATATTATAATATGAATGTCAAATTAACTAACGATATTAAATAAACATACCCTATCTCCATCCGGAACGGACTCAGACAATGGATCGTCTTTAGTAGAATAGATAATCCATGCACAAACATCTGGTCCATCCTATCAATTAAGTGCGAACTTTAAGCTGACATATTGACATTTCAACAAGTTAATGGTCATGTATTGAGCTGATAAATATACATACCATATAAATCGTAAATGTATAGTACTCACTCGAAAATCGTCGAGGATATATGTCAAGTCTCTGGCCAATAGCTTATCAAGTGCATGAGTGAAGCATCTGAGGGCAACTTGTCTCCTTTCTAATCTCCCACTTGCTACCCAAGTCGGGGATAGCCTCATAAGCCCATATTTGAGACAATTACAATTATTATGTATAAACATTTAATAAAAGTTAAACATTCATTAAGTTAAACATTTACCTATAAAGCGAATGAAAAGCCATATCAATCATACTTACGCTTAGCCTTTTCCAACTTGAGTGTCGAATGCACCATCCTAAAGACGTGTAGCATATCTTTATAACATTTCTGACCAAGTGTTGAAGGAATCAATGTCATCAACAATGTCTAAAGAAAAAATGTGGATCGATGTCTTACGGTGTGACACCTCAGTACACTCTCCATGATAGAACCAATCCCAAATTCAATTTGTCCAACATGTGCTCACATTTCCGGAATGCTTCATCTAACTGTGGGGGTGTCTATGCCCTTTACTTCCAAATTTTTTATCCACCCACCTTTTATTTGTCATAATACGGGCCTTTGCTATTTCTTCACCATTCAAATCTTGTATTGAGGGCAAACTCAAGGATCGAGATCTTGACACCTTCCCATCCCCTAGGGCAAAATGCAACTCATCTCCATCGACTAGCTTAAGCAGCCAAAGTAATAGCGAATCAATGATTTGGCTAGAAAATTGCCTGTCCTTCAATGAATAGAAGGACCATAGAAATGACAGGTGTAGTATGGCTACATGCTCCTCATTGAGCCCCTCTGAAACGATCGCATAGACATAAAAGTTACAATATGACGTAACTTCCCCCAAATGATCTGACGTAGACCCCGTTTGAAAACCCACAAATTCAATGGGAAATGGAACAAAGTCAGCTTGCTATGAACGTGATGAGGAAGATCAGAACCATAAGGAAACAAGGTCCTTAAAACCCCAATCTTTAGACGTCACACAGGTTGATCGCTCCTTTGATAAGTCGAAATTCTAGCATTCAATTAAGAACACAAGAAGGCAAAGCAAAAGCTTTTCTCCATTAACTTCAAAATTGTTCTCCTCCTCCAAAATATCAAGGTTGTCCCCTTTAAAGTAATAGCCCCAGCTTAATTGAAGAGAAAACGAAATGGGCCTTAAAAAAGATGTAGATTGGGCCTAATTGATCAAAACATAAAAAGCCCATAATTAATTAAAAGACTAAAGTTACAATTCCAAATTAATCATTGCACTCTTCTTGTCCTTCCAGATTTATCCCTTACACAAAAAGATACGGGACCATCCTTGGTGATGATTTGGAATCTTCAAATTTAGTTTTAGACTAGCGCAGCTCTTTGTATTGCACTTCCATGATCAAGCCTTGCAAAGCCTCCAACCAATAAAAATCCCAAACATTAAAACCATATACATATTTATTATGGAATAAAGCATCTTAGAACTCAACCAACCAAATTATATCTATACACAAGAAATAAATTCATTTCATCACACATTAAAATGAAAAGGCAAAAATGAAATTAAAGTAAAAAGTGAATTGAAATAGAAATAAATAATTTAAAGTAAAATAAAGAAATAAGTTACAAAGAAAAAAAATTAAAGAGAAATAAAAATTAAATTACAAAAAAAAAAAAAAGAATTAACGTGTAAAAAAATTTACCAAAAAATAAAATTAAAAAACCAAAAAAAAAACAAAAAAAAAAAAAAAAATAATAAAAAAAAAAAAAAAATAAAAATAA
>CAIGRH010289999.1:0-14623 GCA_903798295.1 Fraxinus nigra | reverse complement strand
ATGTAATAGCCCCCCACAAGATGGAGAATAGAGGTTCACTATTCCCATCTTGGATAAATGCAACTTAATGATGAAGGAGGGCAAAGCCTTTGTAAAAATATCAGCTAGTTGACACTGGGAGGCAATATGAGCTGTGATGATGCTACCCTCCTGAATCTTATCCCTAATTAAGTGACAATCTAACTCAATATTCTTGGTATGTTCGTGGAAGACAGGATTAGCAGCGATGTGGAGTACGGCTTGGTTGTCACAGGAAAGCAAGGCAGCCTGAGGATGTGAAACCTGAAGATCAAGAAGCAAATACCTAAGCCAAGTGAGCTCAGAACAGGTGGAAGCCATGGACCGATACTCTACTTCGGCTGAAGAACGTGACACCACAGATTGTTTCTTGGATTTCCAAGAAATAAGGGAATTACCAAGAAGTATGCAATACCCAGTAACAGAACGACGTGTGTCAGAACATGAGGCCCAATCAGAATCACAATAGGTCTTAAGTTGAAGAGGAGATGAGGAGGAGAGTAAGATACCCTGTCCAGGTGCTGCTTTGATGTACCGAAGAATTTTATGAGCCGCAGCCAGATGGGAAGTCGTGGGATGGCCCAAAAATTGGCTAAGAAGCTGGACAGCATAACATATGTCGGGCCTAGTGATTGTTAGGTACAACAATCGGCCAATAAGTCGTCTATAGAAGCTTGGGTCTGGAAGTGGGTCACCAGTTGTTTTGCTAAGTTTAAAATTTTGCTCAAGGGGCAGTTGGAGAGGTTTACTGCCGAGTGTGCCGGAGTCAGCCAAGATATCCAAAGCATATTTTCGTTGGCACAAGTGAATACCTTTGGAAGACCTGGCAACTTCCAAACCAAGAAAATAACGTAGACAACCAAGATCTTTGATCTTAAACTGGGTGTTAAGAAAAGATTTGAGTGATGCAATAGAAGAAGGACAATTACCAGCCACAATAATGTCATCTACGTAAACTAGTAAGGCTGTAAAAGATGAGCCATCGAGTTTAGTAAAGAGACTATAATCAACTTTAGATTGTTCAAACCCAAAATCAATGAGAGAGGAGGAGAATTTGGAATACCATTGTCTGGAGGCCTGTTTAAGACCATAAAGGCTCTTGAGAAGCTTACATACTTGATTGGGTCCTCCTTTGGTATAACCCGGTGGTTTACGCATATAAATCTCCTCATTCAAATCACCATGGAGAAATGCGTTGTTAACATCAAATTGAAGAAGTGACCAGCCTTGTACTGCTGCAACAGATAACAAAACTCTAACAGTAACAAGCTTGGCTACTGGGGAAAAAGTCTCTGAATAGTCTATACCTTCTTGTTGTGTAAACCCTTTTGCAACAAGCCGTGCTTTCAATCTTTCTACAGACCCATTAGCATGAAACTTAGTTTTGTATACATATTTGCAATCAATTGCCTCTTTCCGAAGAGGTAAATCAGTGATGATCCAAGTCTGGTTCTGTTCTAAGGCTGATAGTTCAGTGCTCATGGCTTGACACCAACCAGGGTGTTGGACAGCTTGTTTATAAGTTGTGGGGTCAGAAGCAATGGAAAGGGAGTTGGAAAAAGCAGTAAATGAAAGGGAAAAATTCTGGTATGTCAGATAATTAGCTAAAGAGCAGGGATTACCAGTAGAGGAAGAAGGAACCTGGGACAACAACAGGGAAGGGTCTGAATGTGAAGTCTGGTGACAGTGGAATTCCTACAAGTATTGTGGAGCTCGCCTTACCCTTTGTGACCTGCGAAGAGGGGGTTGAGATGGAGAACCATGGGTGGAAATTGAGGGATTAGTATGAGGAGAAGTGGGGAAAGAATATATGATGGAGTGGCATGTTGGTAAGGTGAATCTGTGGATGGTGCGGTGGCGGGTTGGTGGGGAGATAGAGTGTCAGATTGAAGAAGGGAATAAGGGGTAGGAAAATCAAGTGAGTCAGGTAATGGTTGTGTGAAAACAAAAGTGGGATTTTGGGGAGAAGTGGAAGAGGGATTAGGCAAGGATTGAAAAGGAAAGATGGACTCATGGAAGAGCACATCCCGAGAGATGAAGGTGGTTTTGGACTCAAGATCAAGTAATTTATAACCTTTAGTACCAAAGGGATACCCAAGAAAAATACACATGCGACCTCGGGAATCAAATTTTTTTCTACCTTGTGAAAGAGTGGCAGCAAAACAAAGAGAGCCAAACACTTTTAAATGAGCATAAGTGGGTGGTGAGTTAAATAAGAGTTCAAAAGGCATTTTGTTTTGAAGAAGGGGACTAGGGGTCCTATTGATGAGATAGGTGGCTGTTAAAACACAATCATTCCAATATTCAAGAGGGAGACCAGCTTGGAATTTTAAAGCACGAGCCACATTAAGTAAGTGTTGGTGTTTCCTCTCCACAACTCCATTTTGTTGTGGAGTGGCAACACAACTAGTTTGGTGTATTATACCTTTGTTATGAAAAAACTCTTTCATATGGAATTCTCCCCCATTATCAGTTCTTAAAATTTTAATTTTAAGGTTGAATTGAGTTTCAATCATATTGGCAAAAGATTCAATATTGGCTCGGGTTGCTGCTTTGTTAGGAAGGAGGTACAACCATGTACTCTTAGTGAAATCATCAACTAAAGTTAAAAAATATTTAGAACCATCATAAGCAGGGACAGAACATGGTCCCCAAATGTCGCAATGCACAATTTCAAAAGGTTTTGATGTCTTATGTTTGCTATGAGGAAAAGGAAGTCTATGAAATTTTGCTAATGGACAAATGTAACAAAGCCTTTTATTAGAATTTGAAATGCTTTGCTTTACAATGGGATCTGAGATCAGATGTAAAACAGGAAAAGAAAGGTGACCTAGGCGACAATGCCATAGGTCAGTAACATTTTCAGTATGCAAGACAGAAGCTGTGGCAGAATTCTGGACGTTGGAAAAATGAGAAAGTGTGGTCACCAGGGCAGAAGGAGAGACAGCAGTGTTGAGCAGGTGATAAAGACCATTCTTCACTTCACCCTTCCCAATAGTTGTCCAAGTTAAAAGGTCCTGAATAAGGCAAAAATCAGAGAAAAACACCAAACAGCAAGTGAGATTTGCAGCCAACTTCTTGGCTGAAATTAAATTAAAGTTGAAAGAAGGAACACATAAGACTTCGGTAAAGTGAAGGGAGGGTGTTAGGTGAAATATGCCTGTGTGTGTGACAGGTACATTTGTGCCATTAGGGAGCTTAACAGAGTGAGAAATAGGGGCAGTGATGGTAGTGAGGAAAGAGGTACAACAGACCATATGGTCAGTTGCACCGGTATCAATAATCCAAGGAATATCTGGTGAGAACAAAGAATTGTGTGTGCAAGTGGATAAACAAGTCGAAATACCAGAAATGTGAGAAGTTGATTGAGAGGGAACGTTGGATTGTATCTGGTTGGCAGAGGGCTGAACAGTGGTGGAGGACTCTCGTGGTTGAAGTAAAGCCATTAATTGCTGGTACTGAGCCTTAGTGAGACCTACTCGACCGTCACTGGGATCCTCAAGGTTAGGTGCAATTGGAGCAGCTTGAGCAGCGAAAACAGTTGATCCCTGAGATTTATTGAAAAGTTTGTGTCCAGAGGGGTAACCATGGAGTATGTAACACTTGTCCATTGTATGTCCAGACATGTTACAATGAGAACGGATGGGCGCCTCAGTATTGCCAGCCTTGAAACAAGTTTCAAAAGAGTGTCATGTGATTTTGCAGTGAGAGCAATAAGCTCATTCTTTCTTGAATTTTGGTTGAGAGGAATTTCGGGTAAGGAATGAATGTGGTTTTCGAATGGCAAAGGCCATAGAGTCGGATAGGGCTGAAATGGGGATCATTTGATAGTGGCGTTCCTGCTGTTGAATGAGTGAGAATACTTTGGTGATGGGTGGGAGAAGATCTAAAAGCATGATTTGGTCTCGAACAGGGGAATACGTATCATTTAAGCCCATCAAAAATTGGAAGACATAATCACGCTGGTAACGGTCTGAGAGTGTTCTCATCGACCCACAATTGCAAACTGGAATGGGATCATAAATAAGTAATTCATCCCAAAGTGTCTTGAGTTTGCCATAATACACACTTACATTGTCAGATTGTTGGAGAAGGCTGGCAAGGTTCCTTTTAAGCTGGTAGATGCGAGGGCCATTCTGGTGGGAGAAACGATCCTGGAGATCGAGCCAAATGTCACGGGCATCGTCAACGAAAGCAACACTAGATTTGATGGAGGGGCTGATGGAGTTCTGAAGCCATGAAACTACCATATCNCTGGTAACGGTCTGAGAGTGTTCTCATCGACCCACAATTGCAAACTGGAATGGGATCATAAATAAGTAATTCATCCCAAAGTGTCTTGAGTTTGCCATAATACACACTTACATTGTCAGATTGTTGGAGAAGGCTGGCAAGGTTCCTTTTAAGCTGGTAGATGCGAGGGCCATTCTGGTGGGAGAAACGATCCTGGAGATCGAGCCAAATGTCACGGGCATCGTCAACGAAAGCAACACTAGATTTGATGGAGGGGCTGATGGAGTTCTGAAGCCATGAAACTACCATATCGTTGCAGCGTTCCCACAGGTCAACGAGAGGGTCTTCGAGGTCTTTGGGTCGGGAGATAGAACCTGTGATGAAACCCAACTTATTTTTGGCACGAAGGGCTCGGCTCATCGCACGGGACCAAGTGGTGTAATTATCACTGGTGAGCAAGTCGGTGACCAGAACAACAGCAGGATTGTCGCCATTATCCAGTCGAAATGGGTTGCTAAGGTCGGTGAGGTTGAGATATTTGGCCATATTTATGGCAGGGAAGGTGTTTGGGTTTTTGTCTGAACGAGTAGGGGGATTTTTGGGGCTGTTGGAAGAGGAACCATCGGAACCTTCGAAATCCTCCATGGTTGTGACTCTCAGTGCTCTGATACCATGTTAGTAATCAAAGAGTTAGAAGAAAAAAACAGAGAGTAATACACGAAGGATGAAGAAGAAGGTTCTCATATTTCTCCATATATTGCACTGTATATTCTGCCCTCAATATATAATGTCTGGGGACACACTAACCGCATCTATACCAAAAATAGGGACCAAAGTATATTTACAAATAAATGGAAATAATGGAAAATAAGGAAAGTCAATTCTCTGTACGAATATATTCTGCATAATTGTAGATCATCCATTTTCTGTATTTGGGCTCATATGACTTGCAGTTTCTTGTAGAGATGAATGACCTGTAGCATGATGATCTATACCATGTAATAGTCTATTGAAGCTATTCTTTTCATTATAAACAGTTAAACAGAGCAAAGAGCTAAAAGAGAGCCAAACAAAATGCATTGTTAAACTTCAAATTGATCTTGCAACTAATCTACAGGAGCACGTACTATCGCGCCCACACATGCGATTGGGGGACGGGGCCGAGAATGGGAACGAGGACGGGACAATATGAAGGTAAAGATTAGGAGCAGTGTGTTAAACTTCATACTTGCAGAGGTTTTCAAATCCCATATATTCATGCCTCTCAATCTTTCCAATCATGTTTGAAATGCCAAAACCACCTGTTCAACAAAAAAATAAGTAGGAAATATACGATTATACAAGCGTGTACACGTGTACTAAAAGCATGTTTGAAATTTACCGTTGCTTCAAGTTTAAATAATTGAAAAAGGAAATCCGGAGAAATTCATGATTTTAACTGATCAAAAAATTGTGAATGACGCTGCTCACCTAGAGAAATGGCACTCACAAAGATTACGAATGCCAGAACAAAGATAATTATTGATGCGTGTCCCATCATAATAATCACCTTCCTCACGGCGTGTTGGCCAATAAACGCAGCAACAGTGGCAACAGCAACTAGGTAAAGAGCTGAACACAGAGATGCAAAAATCATTGATTCAACACAAATTTAAAAAGAAAAAAAGAAATAACTGTGATGTAAGAACTAATAAAAGTTCATTTATATTAGGTGTATGATTGGTACGTAGTACTAAGTAGGAACTTAAACTTCTGTTGAGTACCGTTCAATTCACAAGACATGCACTTACCATATGGAACTGGAAAACGTTTTAGAAGGTAATATTCAACCACTGACATTGAAGAGGAAAACATCATAGCGAAGGTGGATGTTGCACTTGAAACCTGAACGGAAGTATAAATATCAGCCATCTTCTCCACCTCTCCTCTCACGTTTAACATACAAGAAAATGAGAAAATGTTCTTATATTTAATGATGAAGGAAAGGAAAAAAAATTTCCAAAATCTTTGTATGATTGTTTGAACAACAGGTTAAGTGAAACCTTTATGAACGTACATGCACCCTAAATACTGACTACCAAACTGACTAAGCCTTATTTTGATTAAATTTGGGGTCAGCTCCACTCTTTCCAGTTAAAGGAGTCTGCTCAACATCATTCTAGAAAGATCTCGATCTCACCTGAGGTGGAACACCCAACTCCAAAAATAGCAAGCCCATGATAGATCCACCTCCCACACCTAGTAGACCCCCTGTCATACCAACCAGTACGCCTAACAAGCAATAGGTTATCAATTGGTGAACTTTCAAGTTAGAGCCTTCATCTCCCTTGGATGCAACTTTTCTCCATCCCTTGTACAGGCAAATTGATTCATAACCAGATACACCAAGAGAGACGGGAATCTGCAGAGAAGAGAATGGTAATTTTAAATGCTCAAGAATTGGTATAAAAGAGCTTTAACATATCACCGAATCGGCTACAAGTTTCCCAAATATGCACATAACTGTGTACACATACCTGCAGCAAGCTACCCAGTATATTACTGAACATGTAGATGTATAGTTCTGTTCCAATTTGATGATGAGAGAGTGAGTTTTAGAGATACTGACTAGTTAAGAAATCCAACTGGAGATTCTTGAAAGTAAAAAGAATATTTGAAAGGAAAGAGAAAAAAATTGAAAACCTTGATGATCTGCAATGCAAGAAATGCCATCCAAACAAAGATAAAATGCCCAAGTTCCTTCCAACGAACATTCTCGAGGATACTGACCTGAGATTGTGAGTTTTTTCATATTTGAGAGAATGGGAGTTTTGGAAATTCAAACTAGAACGGAAATATATCACACCCTGGGTTTTGCCAAGACTTTGGCCTCATTTTCCGTGCTATTGCTAGGGCCTCCAGGAAGAAGTTTATACTCTGCTTCTTCTGTACCATTGCCTTGCGGAACAGGAAAAATGCATCCTTTATTTTTAGCAGGGAAATTATGGGCCAAACAGGAAAAAGGAAAAAGAAAAGGTGATCCTTCAGTGCATATTTGGTCTGGTCTGTAATATTAGATTGTACTTGATACTACAACGAACAAAAGAAAAAGAAAAGGTGCATTCTAATCCACTTTACCAAACGTGTGTTGACTCATTGAGAAAGCTAAATGAACTCACCATCTGCCTCCAATCGTTTTGCAGCCTCCTGCAGCAATATCACAACTGGCATTTAATATGAAAGAGGACGACAAGTTATACCAAGAAGGACAGGAGGATCCAAGAATATGAATTTACATTGCACTTGGATTTTGCTACGAATGTGAATAAGACACCAAAATGCCACCAAACAGTAAAAAGGTTGAAATGATTACCTTTTTCACAATAGTTCTTTTTTCCATGTTTCTTCTCCTCTGAAAAAGGCCTTAGTTGATGTGCCTGCCAGCGTCGTGTGATATAAAAAATAGGCACTGGAGCAGGATACATAATAAAAGAATTGTACACACATTAATTACCTACACATAGAACAATTAACAGAACAGTGACCATCCAATCGGCAAATATCACATTGAAAGCAACTCCTATGCTAATGCCCAGCGTAAGCATAGGTTGGATGAGAACAGCCAAGTCATAGTCGATAATTGGAATGTCAATAGTTGGATGCCTGAGCTTAAGATTGTAGTAAACAGTCGAGACTGCAGTTCCCATGATCATACCTGTCAAATTAGAAATGGCATTTATTGACTCCAAACAACCGAATTTGAACCTTTCCTAGGAATTGTTCAGTTCATCTTTAGCCATTATAATTTAAAGAAGACTTATAAGTAGGCGATCTTTCATGGCTGAAAGTATTTACAAATCAAGAACTTCAGGGCCAGTAAATTAATTTTATATGCATATTTTCAAAGTTAAATTAATTTTATATCCATAGTTTCTTCTTCCAGGATTAGAAGGAGACTAAGAACTTCAGCTTTGAGACCATTTAAAACTATATGCATAGATTCTTGGATTTGAATTAATTTAACGAACAAAGAACTTGGAATATCCAATCATGCTTTATAGAAACGAGATTATGTTTAATCTGTCCACGTTATATCAATATGGTTTGTAACTCACATTTTTAGACAGCAGTTGCTGATTTCGGATCAAATCCAATAATCAGAGTAAGCATGGGAACAAATATCCCACCACCGCCAACACCACCAACACTTCCAAAAGATGATCCTAAAAATCCAACTATGCTACCAACAACAATTTTCCAGTTGAATTTCAGATCCTGTAGATGACATACCAGATTGTCACACACTACAAGCCTTCCATAACAGTAGGACGTCCAATCCAAAACATGAAAAACCAATATCAAACTTGTAAAACCTCAACTCATTACAACCTTCTCAAATAGTATCAACACAAATCAATGGATGTACACCAACCCAATAAAAGAAAATTAAAAAAAAAAAATGTGTGATTCTCCCTGGCTTAAGGAAGTTCTGTCACTTATCATATTCGAGGCTGACTACATGAACTATCCTTTTTCACACACACGCACAAAAACACTCAAGAGGTATGAAACCAGCCATTTCTTTGAGGTTTTTGAGAAGTTATTCTTTTCTGTTTTGTACAAAATCTTACTTTTCTTTGAGGTCATGTGCATATCTCCATTAAGAAGTTCACATACCGGCACACAAGAACAAACGTATATGCTCATGTATTGACAACACTTGTTAATACTTCGATCCAACCAACTCATTGCCCTCCGGGATTCAACAAACTACCAAGAAATCTAAGAACAAAATCTATGGATTCACAAGATCAATTCTGAAAAAACTGAATCGGAATTTTATATCCCAACCTCCAAATTCCAATATCAGTAAGTACTCAACAAACAAACATATCGTGGAAAAATAAATAGGAAAGTAAAATTAGATCGAACTCAATTCAAATACATTAAAGCATAAAACAAATTGAATTTGAAAATTAAAAAGTAACTGAATCAATGATTTAACACACCGGCCAAACGTGCTGGTACCCAAATTTGTTGGCTTGCCATATATAATTCAGATAATTTGTTAAAACATCTGAATAAGAATCGGAATGGGAAAACCCATTTGCATTATGTGTTAAAAGTTTCTGCTTTGAGCTTCTTCTTTCAGCAGAAACAAATATTGAAGCCAACAGAAAGCTCCATACAACTGTACGTAAAGGCCTAAAAGCCCTCAATGTTTCTTGATTCCCAACCATTATGAACTAAATTTCTCTCTTTTTCAGTACAAAATCTCCTCTAGTTCACGTACAATCTCAGATTTTTGCTGGCAGGAGAAGGAAAAATGCAGGTGGCAGGTGGGAAATTTGAGAGAAATATTTTGCTCAAAGTGGGTGCATGAGAAAAGCTGCAAGAAGAAGAAAAAATGAAAGCGAAATCTTGAATTGGAAAGAGTTTTTGGTTGTCTAAGCGAGCGAGAGAAAGCGAAAGTTGAAAGGTGGCACAAAAAATAACAGGGTGTGTGTGAGCAACATAATGTATTCTGAAATAGTACCATGGGCACAAGGAAGGAAATCACAATTGGACAAACAGATTCGTCAACGCAGGAAACGACAGAGTTTTGTTGTTCAATCTTGGATTTTTGTATGGATAGTGGCCACCCTTGCCTAGAGATAGAGGCAACTGATCCAGCTAAAAATCAAAATTTTAGTAAGTTTTAATAAAAATTAATGAAAAATGGGATGTTTAAATTTTATAAAAAATTGTCAATTTCATGAAAGTGAGATTGAAAATTAATTTGAAAACAAAAATATTTTTTTAAAAATGAGGACCTGAAGAAACTTATTTTCTTCCTATTCAATTAGGACAAATTAATAGCAAATGACTTTTATCGAAATCTCAAGTGGGCTTCTCAATTTTAATTTGATATCAATTTCACTACCATAGTAATGTAGTGAATAACACTGACGGGAGTTAGATTGTCACGTTATTAAAGAAAACACAGAGAGAGAGAGAGAGAGAGAGAGAGAATTCAAACTGAAATTATTTTATGCTATTATCAAATATTTAGAGTTAAATAAATGATGTTTTACTATTTTTTTAGCTACATAGGGTGTGTTTGAGCTACATTATTTTGAAAAAATGTATTCTGAAATAATAGATTGAGGGAGTATGTGTGGTTGAAAAAGAATGAAAAGTTATTGATGTGATGGAAAATATTATTTTATTAAAAAATGTGTGATTGAAAATAAGCAGAAAAATGAAAACGAAAATTTTAATGTATAAAAAATAGGGGCATATTAATGTGTGTTTGTGCGTGTTACATACGATTGAGAATCTTTCATCGATTTTTCCACACACCAAATGCACGCTCTATTACCTTATTGCACGACGAATGTCTGAAAATAAATTTCTCACGCGCGTTTCGAAAATCTCATCTCTAACCCGTCTGACCGTCATAGATCTACTGCAAATGATACAATATATCTGACCCCTTATACGGAGCCATGTACCCAGGTCTATGGGCGAATCCAAAGTTGACAAGATAATATTTTCACGAGGTAAGATGTGGAAAATCAATTTCAAGACTATGTATAGCTCGTACCAGTATGTGTGAATCGTGTGTGGTCCCCACCCACCCTGCATGCACAAATGTGAAACATAAATTGAAATCACATGTTGTAAGAACATTTTGTGTTGGGATGCCCTTGCGTCTGCTAAAATTCCTTCGTTCATCCCGCAGCATAACAGCTTTGACGTGCGTTCTGTCAATCGCACCTATGCAATTTTGAAATAATGGATGCTTGTTGATATTTGGTACATGATGCTCTGCACCGTGATTATAGTTCGGATCAAATCTTATTAGACGTTCACTCAATTCCACGACGGCTCCAAGCACAATCTTGAAGTAGTGTCCAACAGTTTCCAAAGAATGATTGAATAGCATTTGAATCTGTCTATACCTTTTTCCATGCGCTAATATGCACAAAAACATATCAACTTGTTCATACACGTCTACGTGCTGGCCACTACATAGTCCGTATTCATCACGGAGTATATGTGTAAATGCTCGCAACATTGCGGGATACATCCGAAATTCTGCATAACACTTTTTGGGATTATAATTCATGGCATCCAGCATGAACATGTGTTCGTTTCTCGCAAATGGGAACCTCTTCATTCGACTTCTCTTTTCGTAATAGTACATTGCTACGTCTACTTCTATCTGTCAACAGTAGCGAAACCATTCCACAATGTCACCTTGGAGTTGTTGCACAATTTCCTCTTCGTTGATGCAGACTTCATCATCGGAGCATGGCATGAGCTCACAATGAAAATGAGAATGGGCTATTCCACTTCGTAATATTATTGATAATGTCCTACGTACTTTGAGATGAAGGAGCAATAAAAGGAAACTCCTACAACTCTTCCAATGATTTATTTGTTTAAAAGATTGGTTGAATGTTTCCTTTTACAGATCGTGCTCCATTCGAAACTATCACTAGTACAAAAAACGGCCTCGTAGCAGGACATGAATCACTGAAAAAAGTTAAAAAACGATTATTGACACTTTTGATTGTAAGTCTACTTGTAGGGCATCATGACTGTAGAAAGATTCTTTAGAAAACAAGTAGTCCAACAACAATGAACCATTATGCATGCAATCACAAAAGTTGCTGAAATTATGGACACAAAATTCAAAGTACAGATACGGGTGCAGAATATAAATATTATGAGTACAGACCAAATGGTTTTCAGGTAAAATCCCACTATGACAAAGAAAAAAATACTACAAACCATCTGAAGTGTTCACATAAACTGACCCTACTATTTTATTTTATTTTTTTGTATTATCTGTTACACCTCATTCTGGTCGTCCCTTCCTATCATCGTGCCAACTCTACTCAACCCAATTCATTTTCTCATCCGCATCATCCTATATGTCAAGCATCTCCGACTAAGCCCTTTTGCTCAGGAACTTGCAAGTCCAGAAGTACAAGTCAGTTGTTTATGTAGTTTGCCCATTGCCAGCAACTCTGTCATAAGTGTCTTTGCATCAGTCACAACAGGACCTACCAAAATGTCGATTTTTTCAACTACTTGTTGACTGGCTCAGGCGGCACAATCAACAGAGTACGACAAATCCCTAGCTCCTATTTTTGCTCTCTTCTCTTTTATGTTCTTGCTGCCAAATCGACGTTTGTCTCCACTTCGCGGCCTGGAGATGTCCATGTTGGTTGCAACCCGACCAGTTTTGTTACCCTCATCACTTGACATGCTGCTCTCATTGCCGTCCGGATGAGCATCGCGCAGGTCTTCTTAACCACTATCTTCAAACGTTGTGAATCCTGTCCTGCACATCTGCGATGGCGTGATCGCATACTTATCACTGTCGAAGGCGTCCCCGAACAACACCTTGTAGCTGTATACCTCTCTGCAGTCTTTGTCTCTATATTCTTTGTAGTCCTTGTTCTCCTGTTTGACATGCAAAATATAAAAAGAAGTATCTAGTATGAAATGTGCAAAGTCAAAACCACAAAACAATTATGAACGGAAAATAATATTAGAGGGGCAGTTTGACACAAAATAGTGACGAACTTTTCACATAAGAGCTATTATTTCAAGAATCAAAGCTATTGATATGAGAGACCTTGGATGGATGAGCTTAGAATTCGAGGAGTGATGCTCCAAATAATAGATACGAACCTTACAGTTTGAGTCATATAACTTGAATAATTTTGACACACTTCTTAAACGACTTTATTGCCTTAGTGTTTCAATTATTATTTTCTTCTATTACTTATAAAGAAATTAGATTTATGTCTCATCTCTTTTGGCAAGGGAAAATATTATAATGGCCAAACTAATAAATTAATTTATATGTGGAAGTACAATTTAAATTTGCAAATAAAGACAAGTTCGTCATACTTTAAGTTGAGTAAAAACATGAATCCAATTGCTAATCCAGCTGAGCCTCGACTTGCAAGCTCTCAAATTCGTGAAGAGAATTCTTCAGACTGTACGGTTCAAAAGATTAGCATAGAGAAGAAAAGAAATACTTTAGTATGGGGAACAAAAGGGATATCATTGGATAAAGTTCAAAGGTCTAAATGCCAAAAGGGAGCTATTGGTTAGAAATATCAGAAAAAGCATCGGTAGCTATGATCTCAAGATTAGATGGAATACATACAATGGCATTCTCAGATCAAGAGCTTAGATACTACATCGATACATCCATAAGGATTTGTACTAACAAACGATAATTAACATAATATTTATGAAGCTCATAATTCAACCAGGACCATCTCTGGCTTATACTTTGAGTTACTTATCACGTTTTTTTTTTTTTTTGTTAAAGGAGGGTTGTACCTCCTAAATTTTATTAATCTTTCATCATTTGTGGCGGAGGAATACCATGGTTACATGAAAATAACGAAACCAATAAATGAGGAAATACTACTTCCCTAAAAATGTAAATTAGTGACGAAGCTTAAGGCAGTAAACGATGAAGTACTACTTCCTTTACAAAAAGAACTGATGCAAATTAAAGCAAAAATAGGAATTGGAAATAAAAATCAAAATTAAAATCTGGCACTGGGCAATCCATGTCTGTCAATTTGTACTAGCGCCCTAATATGTTGTGGTAGGTCATGTAGTCCATACAAATGGTATCGTCAATGATCCCAACCCTCCACAGCAAGAGCATCTGTAACCTGGTTTCATTCTCTGTAAATGTGAGAAATTGTATTTCTATCGAAGGATATGATATATGTGATACGTTTAAGTATGCCCTGAATATCCCATGATCCTCATCCTCTAGTGATGCAATGAATAGCTACTGTAGAATCGGACTCTACCTAAATCGCGAAAAACCCAAGTCCAAGAGCTAGTAAAATTCCATCAAAAATAGCCCGGAGATCCTCCTCTAATATCAAGCATGATCCATACGAAACTGAGAAAGCCCTAATACAGTGTCATGCGTGGTCTCCAATGTGCCTCCCCCACTCGGAAACCATCCTTGATGTATCCATCAGTATTAATCTTGACAGATCCGACTGATGAAGTACGCCACCAAACTAGAATAGGGGGAGATAGGGAATGGGGGTCCATAAAAATACCAAATATGGGTGCAAGTGTCAAATCCACACGCCAATGTACCACTCGAAGCATTTCTCCCATATGGAGAAAAGAGAGCATGCGATAAACCCTCCAAATGATACATTTGGTTACAATGTGAATCCCCATATGCTTCTCATCATTCCTTGCAGTCCATAGGTACCAAAATATCAGTAGATGAATAATAATGTGAATGTGTCCACAACGAACAAAATGTCCAGTATACCTTCATCTCTGGAATCTCTATCTGACTCCCTCTCCTGGACTCATTGGTATCTGAAAAATATCCCCAAAA
>CAIGRH010289995.1:0-21867 GCA_903798295.1 Fraxinus nigra | reverse complement strand
TTTATTTATAGTCATTGCAAAATATGATCTAATTGGAAATTGATTTCTTTTGAATGGAATTGAATTTCGATCATTTTTAAGTGTTATAAAAGGAATCTTTGATAAGAAAACAATTTTTTCTTGATATTCACCGGTTGTGATTTCAGCAAGAATTACATTTTTCTGGAATTTTTGACAAGTAAGACGTGTTCCATTACATAAACCTTCAGAAGGATTGATGTTTCGCAATAACATTACATGACAATTTACTTTAAGGTTTAATTCATGTGGTGAAATATCATTTGGTGTCAATATATTCAAAAAAAATCTTTTTGTAAACTTTGTTCTGATGTATCAATTGTTTCATCAAAACTATANATATGATCTAATTGGAAATTGATTTCTTTTGAATGGAATTGAATTTCGATCATTTTTAAGTGTTATAAAAGGAATCTTTGATAAGAAAACAATTTTTTCTTGATATTCACCGGTTGTGATTTCAGCAAGAATTACATTTTTCTGGAATTTTTGACAAGTAAGACGTGTTCCATTACATAAACCTTCAGAATGATTGATATTTCGCAATAATATTACATGACAATTTACTTTAAGGTTTAATTCATGTGGTGAAATATCATTTGGTGTCAATATATTCAAAAAAAATCTTTTTGTAAACTTTGTTCTGATGTATCAATTGTTTCATCAAAACTATAATATGTGAAAATTTCACCTCGAACTTGTTCGAGTAAATTTTTGTTAATGTAGTCACACATTTGAGTAAAATTTTGTTAATGTAGTCACACATTCGTCCTCCAGTTAATAGAGATGCATCAACTCCAGATGATGCAGTTGCTAAAGCAATAAAATTTTTACTTCTTATAGTAGTTAAAAGTGTTTTATATAAAAACGTCTTATATGTTCCTCCTAAATCATCAATGAAGAAAGCGCCACTTGATTCATCTTTTTATTTTTTTCCATAATTGCATCATATGCAAGTCGTTGTTCTTTATTTAATATTTCTATAGAAGGAAGTTATTGTTTAGTACCAATATTGATTGTTTCTTCTGCAATCATTCTCTTCAGTTTTTCAGTTTCGTTCATACTTACCAAAAATGGAACTATTGTATAATCATTTATAGTTTTACCTGACGATTCTAATGTAGAATTAATGTCTTGTAGACATTTCATTTCAGCATCCTGAACAGATTTATTTTGATGGACATAATCATCAATCATATAGGATTTAAATTTATTCCATAAGAGTTTTGGATCAGTAAGATTATAAAATAGTAAAAGTGTAGCAAATAAACGTCTTAAAGAAGTAGGCATTTCGTACAAAATAGTTTCAGATAAACATTCTTCACAGTGATTATCACCAATTAGGAGGTCGTAAAAGTGTTGCTTCTCGATATGTATTGACAATTTTTCCATTTGAAGTCCGTAAACTATTAAATGATGTTGGACCTTTAATACGATTAAGAAGAATACAAAGGAAATAACGTTCTCCCTCATATGGATGAACTGTGACAATTCTTCCGATAACACCGTGTTGCTTTCTAGGTGTTCAAATTTTTTTACTTGAATTCCACACAAAATGAATTAGGAAATTTTGATATAATAATGTTCGGGCATACTCATTAGATGCATTCATTTGAAAGAATTCAGTTAACATTGTTCTTCTCGTAGATTCATTTCCAATAATATTAGACAAATTATCTTTATTATTATATGTTATTTGTTGATGATTTTCAATATGTAGTTGCAAAGCGTAAACAGTATGATACATTTATAATAAATTAAAAGAAAAAATTCTCTACATAGCTTCAGGTGGAAAGATCCACCTAGTTGATTGGTAAGCCGAAATTTCATCCATATTTGTATTCGTTTTATTTTTATCAACAAAAAAACTAGTATGGTCGTGTCCTTTATATACATATTTGTACAAATATTTTACTGCTTTAATAGAAGAACAAACTTCGATGTTAATATGACAGTCAAATTTTGCACTTAAGCAAGGGTTATATGGTATTACTCATCGATTATCTAACATTTGGCATCTAACTTTAATAGAAGTACCATTATTAGAATATTTATATAATGAATATGAATTATCGCCAAATATAGTAGTATTACAATAATCTTTATGATATTTATTTTTGACGAGAGGATTGCTACGTTTCCAATAACAGATGCATAAGCGACAAAGTTACGAGATGCGTTCTTGCATCATGAAAAACTGACTATTTCAGTCCCATTTTTTAGAATAATGTATTTTGGAATAATGATTTTTTTTGGGAGAATATATGGTTAAGAAAAGGAAACATTTCGGGTTTATATATAAAATTATTTTATAGAAAAATGTGCGATTAAAAGTGAGTTTTGAAAAAAAATGGAGGTCAAACATATCCTATATGTCTTGCAAGGACTATAAAACTGTTCACGAATTGGGCTCACTTGCTTTGGTGGCAAAGTTTTAAGGGAAAAATCATATGTACATAAATTTCTTTTATAGATGTTTTATACCTTTTCATATGTGTGGGGTCCATCGAAATAAAAAATGAAAAAAAAACCCACCCACCCTTGCATTGTGTGTATCTAGTGGTGTTCTGTAGAACCACGCTTCTGTACATGAAGCATGATTCAAGTTTTTATTAGCCCTTGTTTAATAATCACTATTTTCAAATTATTTGTTATTTTTTTTTTCAATCCCACATTATTCAATAAAATAATATTATACAAATCCAAAATTTTTCGTTATTTTTTAACAACAAATTCTTTATCGATCTTTATTTAAAATGGCACTCTTATAGTAAAATGGGGGCTTGTTTGAGCCCCATTTTTGAATAGAGTATTAATGAAAAATGTGTAATTAAAAAATAAGAAAAAATTTTAAATTTGCGTGTAATATTAGTTTTTATTAAAAAAATATGTGGTTGAAACGATATCAAAATACTATTCAAGAATGTTTTTTTTTTTCCTAAAAAATATGGGACTCAAAACAATAGTTGAAAAACAAACATGCTTTTAAATTATAATTTGTGAACCCAATAAAATGGTGGATGACAAATAAATAAAAGTTGTCATACGAAAGGATACTTAAAACTAAAGTTTGATAAACATATAAATTATAAATTTTTTCAAACATGAGCTAATAATTTTCAGAAAATCTCAAACGTCAAAAAATTACGTTTAAATCGCACAAAAAAATAAAAAAAAAAATTAAAAAATAACATCATCAGTAGAGTCGAAAAATGGACGCCAAGATCCAAATTGAATGCGGGTGGCTCAAAGCGTTTCTTTTATCTTCAAATCCACGTTCTTCCATTTCCACACATACCACACACGCAGAGTCTCTCTTCTCCCCAGTCCCCACTCCTAACAACACATTCACAAACAGCCCTGAACTCCGATCATATATATATATATATATATAGATTGTGTGTGTTATACACACACACTTGGTGTATAAGTGAAGAAGGTATATGAAAGATGTCTGTACACTCAGCGCACGTGGTGCAGTCTGTTAAGCTCTTTGCTGGGAATGGGATTGCTAATACCAATAAAGACTTGGTTTTCGCTGATTTTGTTGGGTTTTGTAGTGGAAAGAAAACGAAAATAAACTCGCCAAGTACTCGCAGGAGAGTTGGTGGTGTAAATAATAGTAATGTGCAAAGGAGTTTTCTTGGTTTGAAGAAAAACTGGGCCTCCATTAAGTCTGTTCTTGACGTTGAACGTGTTAACAATGGTTCACTTCACCAGTCTTCTGATTTGAAACCCAAGGTGTGTGTGTTTTTCCCATTTTTTTTTCCTTGTGTCGGAAGGGGTATGTTTTGCCATTTGTTATTTAATTTCATGAACTTACAATGGTTTTTGGGATTACAGAAATGTGAATGTTTTGCTAATTAGCAGTTCTTTCGTCCCTTTATTGTTTGAGGGATATTATTTATTCGGCGGCGGCCGCTGCATTTTGACTTAAATGGTCAATGGCTTTATTGCACTTCTGTGTATTTTTGTGTATTTTTTATTCTTGAAACTATATTGCTTATTAAAATACTGTGTGAAACAGTGAAAGTGATACTGATAGGTTCTTACCTGGAAAAGTCCTTTACTTTTTGTTTTAACTTAAATGGTCACTGGCTTAATTCCACTTCTGCTTAGCCAAACATGCTCTGAGTCTTTTTTCTGCGTGTTGCTGCACTAGTACCAACTGTCTACTGATGTAGAAGAACAATAAGAAATTCTAGCTAATCATAGAGACATCGATAAGGATTACAATGAATGAAAAAAAAGTACCCTTTAACTAAAACGCTTTTTGCTGCTAATAATTTTAATTTTTGCCTCCAAATCTATTAATTAAAATCAGCAAACTAATAGATGCTGCATAATGCAAAATCAAATGATGGAAAGTAGACTGCATGGAAGGATCCAAAGGTTGATTAGAACCCGATGTTGGTAAACTGTGAAGGCGTTTTACTTCCCTCCAACTTCTACAAGTGATCGTGCTAGAGACATTAACAGTAATGGATAATTACGAGATGAGATCCTTGCTCCAACATGTAACAAGAATGGGTTTTGTAGAAATATGAGATCAGGTTTACTAGAGGGAATTTATTTTATAGCTTACAAGTATCATTTTCTTATATTTCTTGTTGGCATCTCTTCAGGTCATTCATTTTTGGATGAAGTGCTTCATTTACTGCTATTTCACCATGGTGAACTTTTTTATGGTTTTAGGTTGCAAACTTGGAAGATATATTATCTGAAAGAGGGGCATGTGGAGTTGGATTTATTGCCAACTTGGAAAATAAAGGATCGCATGAGATAGTAAAAGATGCCCTTACCGCTCTTGGATGCATGGAACATCGTGGAGGTTGTGGAGCAGATAATGATTCTGGTGATGGTTCTGGAGTCATGACTTCAATTCCATGGGAGCTTTTCAATAACTGGGCTAACGAACAAGGGATTGGTGCCTTGGACCAGGCTCATACTGGTGTTGGAATGATCTTTCTTCCGAAGGATGATGACCTTATGAAACAAGCCCAAACAGGTTAGTCAATCTGCAGTTTGACACTGAGCTATCAATTAATAGATGACTACATCATGAGTATTCCAGTTGTTTGTGATTACTGTTTTGTTGAGAAATTTATGGAATTTTGAACTTCAGGACATGTGTATTTGAGGATTACATTTATAATTTCATACAAGAAAAAGTCTCCAATTCCATGTTAATGTAAGAATTGGAATTATTTCGTTTAGGAGTTAGGAGCAACTGTCGTATGCAATTTCTTTGATTGTTAGAACTCTATTTAGTTCCATATATGTGCATAGTTTTGAAATTTGAAAATTCAATTGAATCTGTTCCTCATCACTCTATCAATATAAGCAGTATATCCTGTTATTTTTATATGATTTTCCTTCTGAAAACTGTATCTTCAGAAACTTTTATCTGTATATGCAGTTATTATGAATATATTTAAACAAGAGGGTCTTCAAGTTCTTGGGTGGAGATCTGTACCCGTAGATACTTCTATAGTTGGTTATTATGCAAGAGAAACTATGCCGAACATACAACAAGTCTTTGTACAAATTGCTAAAGAAGAAAACATCGACGACATTGAAAGAGAACTGTATATCTGTCGGAAGTTGATTGAAAGAGCAGCCAGCTCAGAGACTTGGGGAAATGAACTTTATTTCTGCTCATTATCCAATCAAACTGTTGTGTACAAGGGAATGCTTCGTTCAGAGGTTCTTGGTAAATTTTATTTTGATCTACAGAATGATCTTTATAAATCCCCCTTTGCTATTTACCACCGGAGATACAGTACGAATACTAGTCCTAGATGGCCACTAGCTCAACCAATGAGGTTCCTTGGTCACAATGGAGAGATCAATACTATACAGGTTAAAGTGTTTTAGTGATATTCATTCTCACATATTATCTGATTGTTCATTGTATTGAGACCGAAAGTTAAATGCAGGGGAACTTGAACTGGATGCAATCTCGGGAGGCTTCACTGAAATCTCCTGTCTGGCGTGGCCGTGAAAATGAAATCCGCCCTTTTGGAAACCCAACGGCATCTGATTCTGCAAATCTTGATAGTGCTGCAGAAGTATGGTTTATTGCTTTTCATTGTTGTTCCCAGAAATGTATTTAGGAGGAAATAATTTTCTAATGTATATTTTAAACAGTTGTTAATAAGAAGTGGCCGCATTCCTGAGGAAGCCCTGATGATTCTTGTTCCAGAGGCATACAAAAATCATCCAACATTGGCGATCAAATATCCCGAGGTATTATTTATCTTGTATAACTAATTTATGCTTTTGACAAAGGTCATTTACCTGTTACAGCTTTATTATTTCTTCATGCTGGTTAATTTGCAATGTTTTGTGTTTCATGCACTAATTTCAAAGTCTCACCAATTGACAGATTAAGTTATGAAGTCTGATATGTGATTTTATTTAAGTACTTCAATTGTAAGTCCTGGTAGACATGCCTGACTATTCTTTCTCTTCAGATAGTTGATTTCTATGACTACTACAAGGGTCAAATGGAGGCTTGGGATGGACCTGCATTACTATTATTCAGGTGACCTTTCCAAGTGAAGGTCCTATTATTTGACATTTATGCAGGAGCTCTTGTATCATATATATTTCATCATTATTAAGGAGTTTAGATAATGTGGATCTCGACATTAGCAAATTTTGATTGCATTATTTTACAGTATTTCTTCAATCGCAAGCGGAACCTAAGTAATTGCTTTTTGTCTATTTGATTTCTTACGGTAATATACTCATTTTTGTTTTTCTATTGGGAGTAAGGCTTAGCTTACAGTTCTCATTTTTGTTTGCCATCATTTGCCACAGTGATGGAAAAACAGTTGGAGCTTGTCTTGACCGTAATGGACTTCGCCCTGCTAGATATTGGCGAACAATAGACAATGTTGTCTATGTTGCCTCCGAGGTGAGTATGTTTTCTTCATCATAGAATATAAGCTAGCTTGGATGGCAAAATTGTCCATTATTTGTGCCTTTTTATGAGAGACAATAAAATTTTATGGATGAAACTTGGATTGTTACAAAGAAATCGTGGAAAAAAAAAGAAGAAGAAGAGAAAACATTCAAACTATAACTAAAGACCCTTCCAATATGAGATAGAAGGCGAAAGTAAGAACCTTTAAATTGCTTATCTATAGATGCCCAAAAAGAAGCTAAAAATGTAGCCTTTTCCCATGAAGAAAAATAATTGAACTTTTTCCCTTCAAAATTTCTGTTACTTACATGGAAGATAATGTGCACGTCTTAATTACATAAAAGAAAAGTGTAGCCAAGACTATTCCAAAACATTGTTATCTTTTTGAAACAGTTTAAAATATAGAACAGAATGATTGTTGAGGGCCTTTAAATCTACCTTTCTTTCATATGGAAATCTCTGTGAAATGTTACAAAATAAATGCATAAAGCATCAAGAGTATAAAACTGCTTTCTGACCTTTCTTGAACCACTTACTTTAATTCACTGGTTTCGGTTATGAGTAGTTTTCATCTTCTTTGCAAAAATGATATCCTGGTCTACAATTTATCCTATTTTTTCTAGGTTGGGGTCCTTCCAGTGGATGATTCAAAAGTCATAATGAAAGGGCGCTTGGGTCCTGGAATGATGATAGCTGTTAATCTACCTAGTGGTCAGGTTTGTGAAGAGAATTATATATTTGTACTTTTGATGGTGTTGCAATGAAGTTCTTCTTCTTCTTAACAGTAGGGCAGTCCGTTCATATACAGAGCTTATAATTTATATTACATGTTTCTTTGCCACTGATTATAGTTTCTTAATTATTCTTATTAGGTATATGAGAATGCAGAGGTTAAAAAGCAAGTAGCATTATCAAATCCTTACGGAAAATGGGTGAGCGAGAACCTCCGTTTTTTTAAACCTGTGAACTTTCTTTCAGCAACCCTTGTGGACAATGAGGCAATATTAAGACGTCAGCAGTAAGTCTTTTGGGGTTTTTACTTTACTTATATCTTGAGTGTTTTGGATTTAGATGCTCTAGATATTCCAGCTCTTAGCTGGATATGTATGTGACTTGATCTATAACAGTCTCAAAGAGAACGTTATTGTCTAAAAATAGAAACACGTTTACATTTAAAATTTAAAACTTCCCTGCTCAAGTTTAGTAGCACTTGTGGTAGAAAGCTGAGGTAGATTTGAAAATAGTGATCTCGAGGTTATGAGTGTAGAAGAAAGCATTCTTCATCTTTTTTACCAAAAGGAGGTGTGACGAACAACTTGAGATGGAATGTGTACACCCCCCTCCCAAAGAAAGAAACGAAGTCTGCTTAAAATGTGTCAGGCATTTTCAGAAAATGAATCTACCAAGTCTCTTGGCTCATTATGGCTGAAAGTAACTTTTTGTTTGTTTATTTTTTTTCTCCCCAAGTAAAAAAAGTTCATTATTTTGATAATAAATTTGCTTTCAGAATAAATAAATTATATCCAGCTTTAACCAATTATTAAAAAAAAAATTGTTTTAAATTGCTTATTTACTTATAATTACATTTATATGTATACTTTTTGAGCTTAGCCAAACATGCTCTTAATCTTTTGACTGTCGTAACTTTTATATCTTAATTATTGATGACTATAGGGCACATGGCTATTCTAGTGAGGATGTTCAAATGGTAATTGAAACAATGGCCTCTCAAGGGAAGGAGCCTACTTTTTGCATGGGGGATGATATTCCTTTGGCAGTATTGTCTAGAAAACCGCATATGCTATACGATTATTTCAAGCAGCGATTTGCTCAGGTTTGCATAATTTTTATTTATACAGATCTTTCAATAGTCGTGGCACTCTTAAATTATTGTATGATTAGTAATGGCGGTATCCAATATGTGATATAGCACTTTTATGAGGTATAAATAATAAAAGTGTTTCAGTTAAATCCATAGCGTGCAAATGGTACTTGTACTTATATAATGTGGACAGATTCAGAGCATGTTTGGTAAAGCTTAAGAAAATGTAAAAGTTTGTTTACATGCTTTTTTCTCACCTTTAAATAAAAAGAGCTATTTATTTTCTTTGATCACTAAAACAATGATTTGTTTTAAAACTTACTTATTTACTTGACCTTTTAAGCTCAGCCAAACATACTTTCGGTAGCTTCTTTTTCTGTTATTTGTTCCAGAAGATATTCAAATTTACATTTTTTGTGGTATCTTTATGCCGAATCTTTAAAGCTGATATCATTCATAAGGTGGTTCCGCATATGTACAATACCAGGTTACAAATCCAGCTATTGATCCTCTTAGAGAAGGATTGGTCATGTCTCTGGAAGTCAACCTTGGGAAGCGAGGAAACATATTAGAAGTTGGTCCCGAGAATGCGTCTCAGGTTTTCTTCTTTTGCATTTCTAGTTCTTTTATATCTTCTGATATCATGCCACGTATAGTCTTCAAGCTTTTATACACTTTCTTTTGTCATTTTGCTTCTTGTTTGGAACTAAGTTGAATTTTTCAACCAGGTGATTTTGTCTAGCCCTGTGCTGAATGAAGGGGAGCTTGAGTCTTTAATGAAAGATACATACTTGAAACCTCAAGTTTTGCCTACATTCTTTGATATCGGGAAAGGGGTTGATGGGTCCTTAGAGAAAACATTGTACAAGCTTTGTGAAGCTGCCGATGAAGCTGTTAGAAACGGTTGCCAGCTGCTTGTGCTCTCTGACAGGTCAGATGAGCTGGTAAGCACACTTTTATTTTATTATTTTTCACTTGTCAACTGCAATGTCATTACACACCTCACATTTCCAGACCTGTGGATCCCATTATGGTTCAAGTCATGTTTGGTAAGCAACACTAGATAGGACTATACAATATAATGAACATGTTTTTAAATTCTTTTTCTTCTTTAGGGTGTGTTTGAGCCACATTATTTTGGAAGAATATATTTTAGAATAGTAAATTGATGGAGAGTGTGTGGTTGAAAAAAAAGGAAAAATTATTGATGTGAAGGAAAATATTATTTTATTGAAGAATGTGTGGTTGAAAATGAGTAGAAGAGTGAAAATGAAAATTTCAATGTGTACCAAACAGGGGCTTAATACTATCAAGTAATACCCTATTCTCCCTACTAAACATGCTACAAGAGTTTAGCCACTATTCTTTCTAAGTCATACTTTGTCTATCCTAATAAATGTGTCTTTAGTGGAATTCCAAGTTTTTAAGGAAACATACCATCTGTTGCATATATCCCAGTTCTTAATCCATTCAATCACCACTAGGAACTTGAATCCTGGAAAAAGAAATTTGTTAGCATTGAAAATATAAACTATTGCACTGGAACAGGACAAGTAATTGTGTTCTAATATCCTACGGAATGAATACAAGCTTTTTTTCTTTTTTTTTGGGGGGACGAATACTGCAGTTATACTTACATCTAATAGTCAAAGTTCCAACACTCATATTGTTACTATCTTGTTGCAATGTCTCTTTGAAGTTTGTTGTTACTATTATTCGGTTTAAAGTAAAAACTTGTTTGCTTGGTGGATTTTGATTGTTCTCATTTTCTGTTGAAGACCAAATTAAATAAATAAATTTGGGCCATCTCTAATAGCTTAACCTTTTCACACAAGATTGCTAACATGGTATAATAGCCACACAAAAGACTTAAACTTCACATCTCGCCATATAAAAAATAGTGGACGTTACTGGCCTTTGGTGAAAAGATGAATCCACCCTCCATTTGAGGAGTTTGTGTTGAAGACCAATTCTAATAAATAAATGGGGCTCCTCTAAAACAACTTAAGCTTTAAATGAGATGGCTAACATTTTTCCACAGAAAATTTTGCGCAATGCTGATTTTCTTTTTATATATTTTCTTCTTGATTCGGGTTAAAATCTTCTAATAGTTGGGTATCCATTCTAATGATTATTATCTTTGTTAGGAGGCAACTCGTCCAGCAATTCCGATACTTCTTGCTGTGGGTGCTGTTCATCAGCATCTAATTCAGAATGGACTGCGAATGCAAGCTTCTATTATTGCCGATACTGCTCAATGCTTCAGTACTCATCAGTTTGCATGTTTGATAGGATACGGTGCCAGGTACTTCCATTTTGTGTGAACATTATATCTTTATGATGTGTTTGATATGGAAGGTTAGATAGTATTGGATGTGATTAAGAAGAAGAAAAATAAGCTAAAGTTTTATTTATTCTCCCCGTTCGTTTGAAACCCGTAAGCGTATGAGATCATTGACAAGTAATACGTGATGAGTAACGTGTATCGTTCCAAGAGAATAAAATTCAATCAAAGTTTACTAATATCTATTGCACGTATGTTAAACAAGTAGTGTTCTATACTTATTGCGAGTCTCTTAGCACTACAACAAGCAACTATATATTTAATTGGTGACAGATAATCAAATATTAAAATTAAGCATGCAATATTTATTAAGAAACACAAGAATTTAACTAACTACTTGTCTTGAATTAAAAATAAAATCCAATACATAAAAAGCATTAGCCTAGCATGTTATGTAAATTACACAAAAAAAATTAAATAACATCGCCCGGAATTGAAAATAATGATTGGAAAGTGAAAAATAAAATTCTTCCTCATTGATCTTCAACCCGGACTTTGAATCTTCAATCTCTTGTATTAATTGCCTTTGAATCCCGTGTTAGCCTCCTTCTTGTGGTAAAAAATAAGATTTAATATATGGTGCTTCATTCTGGCCGTTTCTGGAAGGTTAAATAGTAGGCCGAATTTGATTTCCATAAGAGTTTGGATCAAAAGAGGAAGTTGGGTTGTTCAGGCCCATAAATGGCCCCCGCGTGAGCCATATACTTTACTGCACATGCCGTAGTTATAAAACTTTTTCTTTGTTGCATTTTTGTTCCTCAATTTCGTTCTTCACTCATTTTAGCCCTTTTTTTATATCGTCTTGGTCCTTTATCTTTCAATTCCATCTAATTGCCTCCACCCCTTTTTCAATCATCAACATTAGGTCCGAATCAACTATTAGCACTTTGCGATTTAGTCGCCGAACTTTGGATTAAGTCTACTTTAGCCAATTCTTCACTCCTTTTTGTTCAATTCCATCGTTTTTCATCGAGATAAGCCTAACAAACGAAGTATATAGAAAATTAAGCCTCAATTCATTTAAAACAATAATAATTGCTCTAGTTTAACGGATGGGATAAATGTACATAATACACTTATCAGTCCCGTTCAACAAGACTTCTGCTTTTATAGAAGAGAAATAACTTTTCTAACCACAAAAAACACTTTCATAAAATTTTCAAAATATGTCTAAAGTAGTTTCTTAGTCTCAAAAGAAACTTTTGACTCTTCAAAAGCCCTTCCAAATGGCCCCTAGTCCTATCTACTACTATGTACCAAACATGCCCTTATTTGCTTTTGCTGCTCAACATTTGAAGATTGGATTTCACTAACTGCATATCTTTATGCCATTGATTAAAATAATTGTATCTGCCGCCTAACATTCAATTTGATAATTTGATTAACTTTGCCGCATCTTCTTAATGTTTCAATCACCATTTTATTTCCCTTCATTTGATATATCTTTGTAGTGCTGCATGTCCATACCTAGCACTGGAGACATGCCGTCAGTGGCGCTTAAGCACTAAAACTGTTAACCTGATGCGGAACGGGAAAATGCCTTCTGTCACAATTGAACAAGCTCAAATGAACTTCTGCAAGGTACATATACATACGTATTTTGATACGTTTCTTCTTTTAATGTTCTTGTCCTTATTGTGTTCATAGACATTGTATTTCCTTGAAAGATAATTGATGCCCATTTTTTATTTTCCTTCATGTTTATTTTTTTATTGTCCTATTTGCTTCATGGAAGTCTATCAAGGATGAATTTCATGTAAAAAATGGGTTATTTGAGTGTAATGCTCTTCAAAACAAAATATTATTGGGGATTATAGTTCATTTACATCCTACTATTTGAGCATGAAAATGCATGTTGAACTTGACTAAATCTGCCTGCAAATTTATTATTTTGGATTCTCCAATTTGTGTTTTTTTTTATAGAGTGCATAATAGTTTTTTGAACCTAAGTTCTTCAACATTATGATGATAAAAGTATATAGCATTATTTACTCTCAAGTTTTTATGAAAAATTGTTCTTATTTCTTCTCTGGCTATTGGTCTTTTCTAATTTTGGAACTCAAGTGTTTCCTCTTTGTTCTCGTGGTTTGGAGGAAATCTTTGATTGATTATTATGAGTGGAAAATGATTATTCCTAAAATTCTGTTCCAGGCAGTTAAATCCGGCCTTATGAAAATTCTCTCCAAAATGGGCATCTCATTGCTTTCAAGGTATTTGCCTGCTTCATAGCACTTTTTTAATTGTAGCTTCTCCTTTCCTAGTGATTGCATCCTGTAACAATCTTGTCATTTTACCTTATTTTACACAATAAATCTAACTTAAATGTATCTGGCTTTAGTTACTGTGGTGCACAGATATTTGAAATTTATGGATTGGACAAAGAGATTGTTGATATTGCATTCTGTGGGAGCACGTCAAGCATTGGTGGATTAACCTTTGATGAGGTAATCACCATAAGAATTAAATATCTAGTCGTGCAGTTGTGCTTTTTTTTTGTTTTTGTCCTTCTTTCTTTAGCTCTTGTATGACCACTGGTGCTAATATAACTGTTGAGGGCTTGTCTTTTGTACATCTGATGCGGAAAGGCTGCATTAGAGAACTGAAATTATTTAGATAATGTTTGAAGTGATTTATCTTACAGATAAGCAACAAATATGTGGCTTATTTTTAATGTGGACCAACCTACATTTAAAATAAGCCAACATAAGCCACACGTTTGAAACTTATCTTTAAAATAAGTCATCCCAAACATGCTCTCAATGACAAATTTTACATAATAAGACTATAGATGGCGCCAAGGTTTGTTGACACAATATTCATTCTTCTGATAATTTTGCCCACGTCCAGTTCAATACATGCAGTTCCATATTTGTCAGCGATGTAGAAATATTTATCTTCTGTTGCTGCTTGCAATAACAATAGCAATTCTTGCAGTTGGCAAGGGAAACTTTGTCGTTTTGGGTTAAGGCTTTCTCTGAAGATACAGCTAAAAGACTTGAAAATTTTGGGTTCATACAATTTAGACCAGGAGGTAAATATTTTTGCACATGCTTGTATGTACGAGTATCTAATATTTGGTTAACTCATTTTTGCATGACAATAGCTTCAAAAAATAACAAAAAACATAAAAATTATGGTATATGATCAGAATTCTCGACTTTCATGTGTACCAAAAATTTATTTTTCCATTTGACAAAATTTTAAGACTCGTTCATTACAGTGATAAATACTTATTCTTGTTAATGAAAGGTGAATATCATAGTAACAATCCAGAGATGTCAAAATTGCTCCACAAAGCCGTTCGCCAAAAAAGTGAAAGTGCATATTCGATTTATCAGCAGCATTTGGCTAGCCGACCCGTAAATGTGAGTAGCTGTTGTGATGTAATGATTTATTTCATTAAGTTTCGTAGACCTTTAACTCTGCATTGTCTATGTTTCCTAGGCCTTTAACTTCAATATAAGATTATAGTATGCACTAGTTTTTAGACTGCATGATCATATTATTTGTTGAAAGAATGGTAGGAAATGCTACAGTATCATATGGGAAAACATACAAGATTTTAACTTGTTTTTTCTTTCTTAATCCTATCTGGTAGTGTCCAGTCCAACATAACAATCATGTCATGAATGCAGGTTCTCCGAGACCTTCTCGAGTTTAAAAGTGATCGTTCCCCGATCCCAGTTGGAACGGTCGAACCTGCTTCATCAATTGTTGAGCGGTTTTGCACTGGTGGAATGTCACTAGGAGCAATTTCCAGGGAAACTCATGAAGCGATTGCTATTGCTATGAATAGATTGGGTGGGAAATCTAATTCTGGAGAAGGAGGCGAGGTAATCTTTATTCAAATTGTGTAGACTAGATCAGGTCAGAACTGCTAGCTAAGTACCTGTATCTCGTTGAATGAAACTATAAAATTTTGTATCCATTTTTAATCCAAAAAAACTATATTATGATATATTAATTGCTAATTAATATAATATTAGTATTAAAGTAATTAAAGTTCCACCTTCACCCAGGATCCAATCCGCTGGAGTCCACTTACTGATGTTGAAGATGGGTACTCTCCAACATTGCCACATCTAAAAGGTCTTCAAAACGGCGATATGGCTACAAGTGCCATCAAGCAGGTCTAAATGCCATCCAATAATAACATTCTTCCACATGCACAACTGTTAACTTATGAACAAAGATATGTGAAATGCTAGTGAATGATAAAAATTATCGTGGTTATTGAATTTAATTCTTCAGGTTGCTTCTGGGCGCTTTGGTGTCACTCCAACATTTTTGGTTAATGCCAATCAACTAGAAATCAAAATTGCTCAAGGTGCAAAACCCGGTGAAGGAGGCCAACTGCCAGGGAAAAAAGTTAGCGCTTATATCGCAAGACTAAGAAATTCAAAGCCTGGCGTCCCTCTTATATCTCCACCTCCACACCATGACATTTATTCTATTGAAGATCTTGCTCAATTAATTTTCGACCTTCATCAGGTGAAGATTTTGCAGCACTTTGTTCTCCTTATACTCGTAAAGCGTCTATTTGCCAGAACGATGAGATTCACATTGCTATCAATGAACAGGTCAATCCTAAGGCTAAAGTATCTGTAAAGCTTGTGGCAGAAGCTGGCATTGGTACTGTGGCTTCTGGAGTTGCAAAGGGTAATGCTGATATTATACAGGTGACATTGATTACCATCCATCTATGTTCCATTCTGAAGTTAAAGTTGTAAGATTCATCTTATCTATCTAATAGAAGACCCAAAGAAATTTTCTTTTTAGCCCTGATATTTTTTTGTTTTTGTTTTTGGTCTCAATTCAAATATGCACTTTGTTTTACTACCCGTTTAATGCTTTATGCTACACTTTTATTTTTCTCCAAATTTTATGTATTTACCGTCTTGTATGATGCCATTTCTTGAAATGCAAATCCGTATGCAAATTATCTGGAAGGTAATAAAAACATCACACGGTTTCTTTGTACAACAGACAGATTTTTTCTTGAGAACCATCATTCTTGTGTGGACCTCGTAGTCTTAAATAGGATATGGTTAACAACATTTAGTGATACATTTTTTGGCCTCTTCTCAGATATCAGGGCATGATGGGGGAACTGGAGCTAGCCCTGTGAGTTCCATCAAGCACGCAGGCGGTCCTTGGGAACTTGGGGTTACAGAAACACACCAGGTTCTTTTATACCTTTCAAACATGAGATACTCTTCCTTTTCATGCTTCATTCATTGAAATCTATCTAACTTCTAATTTTCTCTTTCTTTTGTTTTCCCGGTTTGGGTGGCTGGTTATAGACGCTCATTCAAAATGGGCTCAGAGAAAGGGTCATTCTAAGGGTAGATGGTGGCTTTAAAAGTGGGCTTGATGTCTTAATGGCTGCAACAATGGGGGCTGATGAGTATGGATTTGGTTCCATAGCTATGATTGCTACTGGCTGTGTTATGGCTCGTATCTGCCACACAAATAATTGTCCTGTTGGTGTTGCTAGTCAGGTGAGAGGAATCCTAGATAATATTATCTTTTATTTTTTACCTTTGAAATGTCAGAATTTTTTGCTTTTCAATCGATAACGTAACTGGTTAAATTTTCCTCAGAGAGAAGAATTAAGGGCCCGTTTTCCTGGTGTACCCGGTGACCTTGTCAACTACTTTTTATATGTTGCGGAAGAGGTAATTTCCATTGCTATGTTAAATATGGCTTCTGAGCATTTGCCTATGAGCCTATCAATCTCTCCTACCCGTGCTCTAGTTCTAGAACATTCACCCCTTAAAAAATAACACATAATACTGGGTAGGAAAGTTCTGAAACAAATACTCCCATGACTTGGATTTATTTTATTATTATCGAAGCATAACTACAAATAATAAGATGATAATAAATCCTCTCATCATCCAAAAAAATAAAGTCAAGTAAAAGATGCAATACATTCTTCCAACTATGATCCAATAACGAGAAAGGAATGTTCTTAAAACTCCTTATGCTTATAAAGTTTCACATTGATTTTTCCTAGAAAATTGGACATTTTACACGCTAACCCAGTTTGTGGCGGAAAGGGTATGATTTGATATTTAATAGCCACCAACTTTGTGAACCCATCAGTGATTATAAAAGGATCTTTGTTCTTATATGCATATGCTGATGCTCAGTCAATTATTTTTTGTCAGGTACGAGGCATGTTGGCTCAACTGGGTTATGAGAAACTGGATGATGTAATTGGACACACCGATTTGCTAAGACCTCGAGATATTTCACTGATGAAGACTCAACATCTTGATCTTAGTTATATTCTTTCTGTAAGTATATGATATCTACTTCTGATCCATTTTTTAATGAGTTAATGCTATTTTTTACAATCATTTTTTCGTTTTGTTTCTAGAATGTTGGATTACCGAAATGGACCAGCACCATGATCAGGAATCAGGAAGTGCACAGTAATGGTCCAGTTTTGGATGATATCTTACTTTCAGATAAAGAGGTAACGACTATTAAATTAAAACAGCAATTTTCTATTAACCTAAAAAAAACAAAACTTTATAATCAAAGATCTTTGCATCGAATTCATTAATTGTTTGTTACAAATTTGGCTAGTAACGTCTTGCATTCCTGCCTTTAGAGATAACATAGGGCAGCCATGTATTTCATTTCTGTCCAAGTGTCTACTTATCACTATTCTTTTTCAGCGAATTAGGGAAAACATTGTATAATTTCTTCAACAAGTCACATTCTCAAACCATAATGAATTTTGTGATAAACTTTTTAGGATGATAGTAAATGAATAAAGATTTTTCACTTATTGTTCAGGTAGTTTGTAACAAGTAACGTATAGTTTCCTTGCTGCAGTACTGTACATAGTTCTTGACCTTGATGTTTGTGTATTAAGAAAAAGAAGATGCCATTTTTTAAAATAAGAGTTCAGAGATGAATAGGTAGTAGATGAACGCATATAATCAAATTTTTACACAGATGTCTTGAGGCTTCAAAATTGAGCTTGAGATAAAGTTACACCAAAATAACATTTCCGTTATTAGATAACATGTCATTGATGAATGAGATATCATTGTTTGAACTTCCTTCGGCGTGTCTTGTGAACTTTGTGTTTGTATAAAGCTATGTTATTTTCTGTCTTAATGATCCAAATATTTTTCTACGTGCAGATATCAGAGGCAATTGAGAATGAAACGGTGGTCAATAAAACTGCAAAAATATACAATGTGGATAGGGCAGTTTGTGGGCGTATTGCAGGTGTAATTGCAAAAAAATATGGAGATACTGGTTTTGCTGGACAGCTAAATATAACGTAAAATAGCATCTATGTGAAAGAAATTACATTCTGTAAATTTTTATCTTTGTGTAATAGCTTTGCTCGATACTACAGATGTATTCCTTTTTGTCTGGATGTAGATTCAAAGGGAGTGCTGGGCAGTCATTTTCCTGTTTTCTGACACCTGGAATGAATATCCGACTTGTTGGAGAAGCTAACGACTATGTGGGGAAGGTATTTCTGTTCAACCTATTGGTTATGAATTGTAATATATTTCCCAAGCTTTGAGCCACTATTTCTATATTTGTTGTTTTTTGAGTGTTGCCTTTATGAAATTCTTAATGATAAGAACTTTGTCATACTTGTTACTTTATAGTAGCTAATGGAGCAGTTTATCTTTAGGGTATGGCTGGAGGTGAACTGGTTGTGGCTCCTGTTGAAAATACTGGGTTTTGCCCTGAGGATGCCACCATAGTAGGGAATACCTGCTTGTATGGAGCCACAGGTGGTCAGGTCTTTGTTAGAGGAAAAGCCGGTGAACGCTTTGCTGTGAGAAACTCACTCGCTGAGGCTGTGGTAGAAGGGACAGGAGATCACTGTTGTGAGTACATGACAGGAGGTTGTGTGGTGGTGCTTGGAAAGTGAGTATCCTCTTCTGACGTCATCTCTCAGTTATGTGAAAAGTATATCTATGAGAACTTTCACGAGTTGTGAGTTACTTTGTCTTGTTTTTGTCAGGGTGGGACGAAATGTGGCAGCCGGGATGACTGGAGGTTTGGCTTACATTATCGATGAGGACGATACTCTCATCCCCAAGGTTTGTGGCAACAAACTTTGTGCCTGTGGGAAATTCTAACTTTAAAGCAGTGTTTTGAGACTCGAATTGACCTGACCAGTTCGACTTGGTAACCCAAAACAAGCCTGATTATAACCTAAAAAAATTCTTAAAAGACTGGGTTTCCTGCACTTCAATAAAATGAGAAAAAAAAATTGTTAATGAACCATTGAGTTCTGACTTATACAACACTGTGTTGTTATGATATCTACGATATCATAAATGTTAATGGATGGTTGTTCGAATGTTATTTTTGAGAAATGAAAGTCAACTTATGTTTGAATTTATTATGGACCTTGTTGCAACCCTTTAACCATTCACCTTTTCCATATCAATATTTGACCCTTTCAAAACATTGCTTTAAAGTCAACATCGAGGTTGTATCTGCATATTTGGTTTCCATTTGTTAGTTTGGTCCAACGTAGTTACTCCATTTGCTCGTTTTTGTACGCCCTTATATTATTTGTACTCTTCCGTAATTCCATGTAAATTTTTACCAGGTAAACAAAGAAATAGTGAAGATCCAGAGAGTGGTTGCTCCCGTTGGCCAAATGCAGCTTAAGAGCCTTATTGAAGCTCATGTTGTAAGTTGAACTAAATTGCCAAGCTAGATTATGCTTTTTGCACTTGACTATGTCGAACTCTTGAACTGGACGCACTTTGTTTTTGTGATTTGGTACACGACCACGACCACCCTGTGAGGAGGGGCAAGAATGGAACAGTCTTCTCAGGGTTTGCGTCTGGTCTCAGATAATAACATCCCTTCTTGCTGATATGAAACTTTTATAACAATAAGTATCATTGAAATACCCAAATAAATCTGTGGCAATGTTGTTTTTGAAACTTAAATCTTCGGGATTCTTTAAACTCCTGAACTCGAATCATCTTGCTGTATATAATACCCACATTTACTTTGGTATGTAGGAAAAAACTGGGAGCAGCAAAGGCGCCAACATTCTTAACGAGTGGGACAAATATTTGCCACTTTTTTGGCAGCTCGTTCCACCTAGTGAAGAAGACACCCCGGAGGCTTGTGCTGACTATGAGAAAACATCAACCGGGCAGGTGACAATGCAGTCCGCGTAGGACCCCCCCTTCCCGAGACTCGAAAGATTGACCATGTACATGCAAAGATATCGACCTACATATGTTAAGCACGAAAACTTCTTCCATCGCAAGGATCAGATACTATTGGACTGCGTGAAGTAAAAAAAATAAATTAAAATCTTGTTTATAATACTTTCCAGACTTCGGTCCTACCTGAGTGTTTGTGTACACAAAACTTGCACTTTGACGACTGATTGAATATTCTGTGCTTCATCAGCTGTTTAGGGACGCTGCAGAAAATGTAGGATGTTATAGATTTTCAAAATAAAAGATTGTACTTTCTGTGATTAAGATCACTACTTTCAGCTTCTCAATTTGAAAAATGAAAATCTGAAAGAAAAAAAGAAAAAAAAAGGCGTTGTAGAAAATTCGACTCCCACCCGACTACAACGAAGAGAAATTTACAAGAGAAAATCGATTTTCTCTAACAGTACTCTCTTGTTTACAATAATAAATAATAAGAAAACCTTAATGATGACTCCTTATTTATAGGGAAAAAAAGGAGCAAAATTGAAATTACAGGTGTGAAATTCGTAACATATTGTGGGCGTGTTCGGTAGAGATTAAAATTTCATTAAAATTGAAAATATAATTGTTATTGGATCTCCCTCGTCTAATAAAAGTCAACAATAAATAAACGTACTTAGGTGCAATTGCAAATAGTTCATGAAGGAAAATTGAATTATTTGACGACATAGCGAATGATGAGTTTTTTGAATACGAGACAATACCTCAGAAATTGGTATAATGTTGTTTGTTTTTTTCTTAGACAAACTATCATTTCTGTTAGAATGCTACAAATAATTGTACGAAGTATTCAAACTTCCAACCAAAAACAAGAAAAATATCTGTTAGGGACATTGCTTCAAGCTTCAATATGTCACATCAAAATGGAGAGACTCAATTAATACATTGCATCTTTACACTGAAATGTAAAATTTCAAAACAAAATTCTAATTCAAATATTCGATGGATAATAAATTATGAATACTGTCACATCGTCTATATTAATAGTGGTATCATCTTAAAAGTTTAAGATTGCAATTAAAATTTTATACTGGCTAGATACCAAGTTGATGTTCGATTTATAATGGAATTGGACTACTCCTAATATGTTATATTTTTAGTTGTGCTACATCTACATTACAACTAGGGTGGATTCAGGATCGAAATTTAAAAATAAAAAAATTAAATTATACATTTTATTACCTAAAAAAAATTGAAATGGGCTGGGGACTAGCCATAAATCCGCATTTGATCACAACTTACATATTTGTTTACCAACAGACACTGGCGGACCCAAGGGGGGTCCTGGGGGGCACATGCCCCCCCAACTTTTCATTTTGTTTTCTTTCTTTTTTTATATAAATCATTTGGGTATCAATTGAAATCTAAATTTTAATCTAAATCAAAGTTAACAAATAATTTTAATAACATATTTCATGAAATCCATAAATGTTTAACTTTTATCAAAATTTATTAAAAATTTGATTTTAATCTCCACCAAACAGGGTCAAAATCACAATAAATTTGAATTTCG
>CAIGRH010289981.1:0-19140 GCA_903798295.1 Fraxinus nigra | reverse complement strand
TTTGCATTCAAAGGGGTGGCTTCAAATTTGGTAACTTATTTAACTGATGTTATGAAGCTGAGCAATTCCTCGGCGGCCAAGACTGTTAATAGTTGGGTGGGTTTTACTTCGATGTTGCCGTTGATAGTGGCCACACTGGCAGACTCTTTTCTTGACAAGTATTCTACAATTTTAGCCTCTGCAGTTCTCTATGTCTTGGTGAGTCGAGTTGATTAGACAATGCTCTCGTTAACGAAAAGAAGCTAATTTTTTTTTTTTTCCATATTATTTAACACCCATTTGATTTAGATAAAAATCAATTTTAAGTGGATTTTAATTAAAAAAAAATGGAACATGTGACTAGTTTGCGGGTTTATGATTAAAATTAATTATTGATTTTTACTTAAATTATAATATTTTTTAGTTGAACAAAAAGGGGCTTAGTAGGATTATGTTGTGACATGCTCGGGATGAGCATATGCTTTTGAAGTAGTTAGAGATGGGAAAATTTATTTATTTGGACAGTGATGAAGTCTTGGTGGAAATCTATCCGGGAATCATTTGTATCAAAATCATGGAATCAAAATCACCACCCACTTGTCCTTGTCTGAATACCAAGTGTTCCCTTAAAAATTAGATGAATGTTTAACTTTTTGTGATGTGACAATTAATTGGATTAGAATTTGATCATTTCAATAAAGATTCTCCTCATAATTAATTTATCAATCATGATTGACATAATATTACATGACATTTTATTATTGGACTGTTTTACACTGTTAACTTTCCATCAAATCATCTTTTGTCAATTGGGATTATGTCACTGTGTCTGTTACAATTTTCCTGTCAAAGTAACAAAATCCTTAATTTATAGTTCTTAGGATATTCATCTGCAACATGTAGATGACATTTGTACTTTGTGTTATTAGGGGCTTTTAGCATTGACATCAACGGCGATACGTTGGTCTTGGAATCCAATGAATAAAATCAGTTCCTTTTCGTCCCTGTCTTGGTGTCTATACATGATATCGCTCGGCCAAGGGGGCTATAATCCGTCGTTACAAGCCTTCGGAGCAGAACAACTAGGAGATGATGACGGATTACCTTGTACAAACAATAATGACCCAAGTTCCAACAAGAAAAGTTTGTTTTTCCAGTGGTGGTACTTTGGTGTTTGTTGTGGAAGCCTCCTAGGTGTCTCGATCATGTCATATATACAGGACACTATAGGATGGGGACTCGGATTTGCCATTCCCGCGATTGCGATGGTAGCATCAATCGCTATGTTTTTGTGTGGAAACCGGTTTTATACACGTAAACAAGAGAGGAATATCGATGGCAAGTCATTTGAAGAAATAGTTAACGCGGTTAAAGCCACTATATCAAAGATGATCAAACGACGGAATAAACCAATTAGCGATTACAATGTAGTCGAGCTAGAGTAAGCGTTTTCCTATTATAAAGATTCCCCTTTTTTCTTCAGCCGAATTAGTACACTAACAAGTATATTACATTTAAAGACTTCAGGAAAAAGCACTCCGTAGTCGAGATCCCGATGCCGTTGAAGGCTTTGGAGGGGATTCGGACGAAAGTATTAATCCCGCTCGAGCTGCAAAAATGGTACTCCATCTCCTGCCAGTTTGGGTTATGCTTCTTATGTTTGCAGTAATTTTTCAACAACCCGCAACATTTTTTACCAAACAAGGAATGGCAATGAGGAGAAACATTGGCACGAAATTCAAAATCCCGCCGGCCGCACTCCAAAGTGCAATAACCGTGTCGATAATTATTCTGATGCCATTGTACGACACATGCTTCATCCCTTTTGTACGCGTTTTGACAAAAAACGAAAAGGGAATCACCGTTATGCAGAGAATAGGGATCGGGATGTTCCTCTCGGTCATAGCCATGGTTATTGCAGCTCTTACCGAAAGAAAGAGGCTTGAAATCGGTAAAGAAATGGTATTATTTGAATCAGAATCAGTCCCATTTAGTATCTTTTGGTTGCTTCCTCAGTACATTCTCTTAGGCATTTCAGATATATTCACAGTTGTTGGAATGCAAGAGTTTTTTTATTCTGAAGTCCCTGTAAGAATGAGGACTACTGGCATTGCTCTATACACAAGTGTTTTTGGGGTGGGAAGTTTCTTAAGTGCCATTCTCATATCTCTAATTGACTATTTCACATGCTCGAGAGGGTCGCAAAATGGCTGGTTCTCCGATGACATGAACGAAGCTCGACTCGATAAATATTACTGGTTCTTGGCTTTGACGAGTGCAATAAGCTTGTCAACTTTTGTGATTTATTGTAGTTTTCTTAAAAGTAGAACATGAGATTGTTTTGAAGGACTTGTTATCACGGTACAATGTACATGATGCTTTGTTTAAAATGTGTTGCCATTTCTGGTTTTCGATTGGCTTCTTTCCAAGTTGATTCTTGCCTAGTATTTTTCCGTAGAGTAAGCTATCGTCTGACAACAATTAACTACACATTCTCCCGCTAATCACCATTCAAAACTTCATTTTTTTCAAATCAAAGGCCATCAGACTAAATTTAACCTTGAAATAAAATACTATTATTATTATTTTTGAAAAAGTGGATATATTAATATTTGGTACAAATTATAATTCAGATTTTAGTTTAAGCCCCTGTTTGGTACATATTAATTTTTTTTTTCAACCACATATTGTCCATCAATTTACTATTTCAAAATATATTCTTCCAAAATAACGTGGCTCAAACACACCCTAAGTAAAAGTCAATAACTAATTTTAGCCACATATTTTATGTGATTCATAATTTTTTCAATAACATATTTTATTAACTTTTATCGAAATCTACTAAAAATCTGATTTTAATTATCACCAAACAAATTCTAAGTCTTTTGAGTTAAGAAACCTGACCCTTGACCAGAAACTTGACTTTTAGTCGAGTACCAAATTTTTGCCTGATCAAGGAATTGTCTATAATTCTATTTGTTTTAGCTTAAAAGTTGATTAAAATTTAAGTCAATATTAATAATAATTTTTAATTACAAATTTCGTGGGATTCATAATTCTTCAACCATATATTTCATCAATTTTTACAAAAAATTATTTAAAAGCTAAATTCATGTTAACTAATAAGGGGCTTGATAAGATTGTCTGTATTTTAGAAGATATTTAGATTAATTAAAATTTAAAGTTTCTTAAATTAAATTAAGTATATTGTACATATATTGAGCATAATTCGAAAATTAAAATCACACTTTTAGTAGATTTTGATAAAAAATGATAAAAAAAAAAAATTGTAGTTAAAAGTTGAAAATCGATGAAATATGAAATTGAAATTAATTGTTAATTTTGGATTAAATTAACCGTTGTAGAGTCATACCTGGATCTTGGGCTCTTTATGGTCGGGTTATAATCCATTTTGATATTTGGGCCTAGTGCTGTACCTGGATCATGGGCTCGTTATTGACTGGCCCTGACTTGGATCACATTTTGTTATTTATTTTTATAACAATAATTACATAATCATCACAAGATATAAATTTTCGTACCAATAAATTATGAGCTATCGATCTTTTTTCTAAGAAAAGAAAACGATATTTTAACCTGTAACCATTTTTTTCTCTGTCTCAAACTAGTACATAAATCTTCATTTTAATTTGTGAAAGAGAGTTCTTAACAATAATTGATAATACTCAAGATAAAAAATGCAATTGAATGATAAGTTTTAAAACCTAATTATTGTCGTCGTGTGCTATTAGGATTTTATATTATCATAAAAAAAAAAATGTTAAAAAAATAGGGTGTGCACTTTTCTCTTGTATTTTTTTTTTTTCCATTATAGTAAATTACTGTAACGATGGAAAGATGACGTAATCTCGTATTTAAGCGAATCTCTATAAATTTTGTGTATTTTTATTTGTTTTTTTATTTCTTTCTACAATTTTATTTTCGATGCTATATAATTAAAGTTTCTAATTCTTAACACTACGATGGCATATTAAGCAAGATTTAAGTATTAACTAAGTTTAGAGGATATTGGTAATTAATCAATCGAGAGAGGCTCCTTCGATGGGTATATACGTCCACTTATAACTAAAAGATCCAAAAAAATCGAATTGAAGATCGTATCTAATTTCTAAACATGTTCAAACAGCGGCGAATCTAGTACCCGGCGAGCTCCGACGGCCGTCCGTATTGGATTCATCGGTATTCAGATTTTTTTAATGTATTTATTTGTTTTAATTTCACAATAGACTTTTGTAGATCAGTTGGTTAGAACATTATGGGAGTCTTCAATTCTCAACTATAGCAATCCCGTTTGCAATTATTTTAGTTTAGTATTTTCACTATTTTGAAGCATATACGCATTATAAAAATCAATGCAATTGGAAGATTCAAACCTTTGATTTCCATTGGAATTATGAAACACTTGACTGCTATAACATTTGGTGGATGTTGACTTTAATGTAACAAAATTCTATATGTTCTTTTATCAAGTAATAAATATATTCTCCCATTGTTTTTAAAGAAATATTAACTAAAATTTGATCTTACAATGAAATTATTAAAATGACTTTTTTTTGGCTGTTGAACTGAAATTGTTAGCAAATTGAACCAAGAAAGTAAATAATTGAACCCATTTTTCGAATTTCAAATTGTTACTTGATAAATATTATTAGACCGGTAAATAACGTACACCTACATATACAATCAAACTACGATATAAGTAATTTGAGTTCACAACATTAGTTATTATTGCGACTGTCAACTATCAGCGACTGGTCATGCTCACTCAAAATCTTGGATTCGTCACTTTGTTCAAGTGTTGGATATATTTATTTTATTAAGGCTGTCTGAATAAACATGATATGCATACAAAACTACTGTGAGTCAAATTCAGGGGAACAGACTTGTGCACACAAGGTAAATAAATTTATTTCCAAGCAAAACTGTACGAGAATTCTTCGGAAAAATTCAGGTGGACCCTTGAAGCCCTTATGCGAAGTTATTCTCATACAAATCTGTATATATTTAATGCTGCACAGTGGGGGTACAGTACTGGTAATTGGTATGAATGAGCATATTTTCTTGATGGCTGCATGCCTTCTTTCCATTTTGGTGTCTTTATTCGATCAAATTTCTATACTGAGGAAAGCACAGGGACACAAGTGTGGGGATCATATTCTTTTTTATTCTGACTCTTGCCATTGAGTTCTATTCATTGTCCTTTGCTTGCATTTATTGCATCATTATTGTATAATGTCTGTCGGGCACTTTGGAGAATTGCCAAATACATTCTCCCAGCCCTAAATGAAGTTTCTTATGATTTCGTGTTAGAGCATGTTCGAGTCGGTGAATTACTGCTCATTTGATAAGACTTTTGAAAAGTCGAAAATTGCTTTTGAATATATTTAAATTATTTTCTAAAAGTGCTTAGTCTGGATAAATAAACTTTTATAGAGAAAACTGCTCTTCAACAAGAAATAAAGAAAAAAAGCCGAAAGAATCCTTATTAAGCCCTAAACCCTAAAATGGATAAGATTTTAGCCTTTGTTATTTTCTTTTGTAGTGTCCATTATTATTCAGTCTCCATTGATACAGCCACGAGTTAAGACTCAAAAAACCTAAGGTATTTGTATATATTTATTACCATTTTATTTATTTTAATTTTGAAAATCAAGATCAATTAAACTGCACTCTCTCTTTATCTATCTGGATACCATTTTTAAATCGTGATAAACTATTTATTAATTTTTAAATCATAATTCAGAAGTGAATTAGGGTTACAACGTTTAAACATCTCAACATGTATTCGTCACGGAATTGACAATCATAATGAAATAACTTGAGCAACTTAGAGAGTTGTCACGTTGAGATCGAATTGACCTATTGTCTTAATTAAGAGTTTTCTTGAGTTTCACTTTCTCCCGTGGAATCTCTCAAAGAGCTCTTAAATTTGGAGACTCCGAGTAAATAATTTTATAATTGTTCAGAAAACCCCGAGTTTCCAAGAGGGCAAGGAATAAGGGAAGATGCGGATGAGCAGAAAATATGATTTGTGTAGGAGAAATTAATCTCTAAAGAAACTCTCTTAGTAAAAAAGAAAATTTTTAAAACATAACATTTCTTGTTTTGGCTACTACATAATAGCGGACCATTTTGTAAAATTCACTAAAGAAGAAGGGTGGTGAAAATAAAAAATTCAAAATTGCTACACTACATTATTTTAAGGTAAAAGTAGTACTAAGTTTGATGAATGCTAATAATTCTTGCCACAATGCGTCTGATCTCTCCTTATTAGAAAACACAGCAAATTCTCTGAACAATCAAAGATAAATTAAGAAACTGCACGAAAAACATTGAAAGATAGAGCCTTTTCTCTTTCTATAATTCTCCTTCTCTCCTACTTTCTCTCTCACATTCAACGCCACAACTCAAAAGCAGTCATCATAATCACCATGTTCTCGTCTGCCCCGCCACCATTTCCTCGCATTCTTCGCAGCCATCATTATGCCCACAAACTTAAATCAGCAACACCATCATTATCATCACCAAAGACAAGGAACAAGAAAAAGAAAAAGAAGAGTAATACTCAAAAGGATTTGGAAGTTGGACATTTATCTGATGATGATGATGAAGAAAAAGGTAAAAGAAAAACTCTGGGTTTGAAGTGAAAAAAAGGGCTTTTCTTCACTCACGAAATTCGAAGTGTTTTTCTTTATGGGGAATCAAGCATCACGGTCCGGTTTGTTTGCTAGATCAAACAAATTAATAAGTTTCTTTCTTACTTCTCAGCTTTCTTTCCTTTTAGATCGATCTTGTTGATTAGATGCAATATATTAAGAAAGGGTTATGAATCTTGTAGACAAATTAAGAAGTCAGTATTGTATGCAGGTGTGTCTGTGTGTCTTTCTATCAGTTTATCAAAAGAAGATCTCTCTATTTCTGGTTTGTATCTTGCTTCGTGTGGGGTTTTTACTTTGTTTGGGTGTTGTCTAAGGTACATATTTTATGGATCTGTGTCTTTTATTTGTAATATGAAAAGATTTCTTTACTTTTGGAAATCCTTTTACCTGTTCCTGTTTTAGGGTTTTGCTAATACTTTTTAGGGTTGATCTCCTATCATAATTTCTAAATTTTAGCATCGATTTACACATCATTTATATGTATAAATTGATGTTTCTGAATCATTACTTAAAGGCTGTTCAGCTGGGTATACGTTCTTGCCTTACCAACCTTCAATTTATCAAGGTTTAACAGGATTGCTTGTTGACAGCAGATGTTTTTGCAGCTTTCAGAGAAGCTGTAAACACGGATTGGACACGTTTTGATATGTAGAACACAATACTGATAGTGTGATGAACAAAACTTTATCGTATTTTTCTTTTCTATAATGTCAAATTCTACCTAATATACCTACTAAACATGTTCTTTCGTGATGTTTTTGGTACATTCTTTCGAATGGAAGATTTACTAACAAATTAAGTGGAAGAATTAGTGTTGTAATTTCATTTTCTATTACCATTGCTGCTCGTTTTAAGAGACTTACATAATTGTTTGAGCTCGCTATCAGCTCTCTTATGGAGCATTGATCTTGCAATGGGAATAGATATAACATGTGTTAGGGATATATAGATGCATAGAACAATAGTCTGAAATTGATATAATTAGCTAGGTTACATCTTAAGTTGCCTAATTATTGTCCTTCGTGGTAAAGTCGTCGTGATATAGAATTAGGATGTGCAATTTTGTCTCTTGTAAACTTTTTTTTAATCATAATGAATTACTGCATCAACGAATGAGTACGTAGTCTTACATTAAAACAAACATCTATAGTTATTGCTTTCAATGATATATATATAATTAGAGTTTCTAATTCTTAACATTGCATACATATTTTAGTTTAATTATTTTTCTCTCGTGTTTTTACACTATTTGTATTCCGTTTGCTGGATTGAACACTCGCGTGAAATATTTGTCCATTGCCCAATTCAGTTTTTTTCTTTTATCTTTAGGAATGTAATGTTGTGCAAACACTAATTATTTGATAACATGCTTGACAGCAAATGTGTTGAAATTAACTCATAAAATTCAAACCGGTATTTGTAATAGTGATAAAATTGCTACACATATATTATATATATTTAAGTTTCATTTCCTATCGACATGATCTGCGGCATAGATTTTGCATATTTCTCTTGATTTCATGACTGAATTATTTCAATTTGATTTGACACACAAACACATCCCAGACTTCAGTCAACATGCAATTGATTTAGAGTGTGTTAACGCTTAAATCAAGATAATGCAATACAAAATCTTGATGAGGCTTGTCGTAAGCATAAAATTACACCGAAACCTGAATTTTATTTTTAATTATGATGTTTTATTTGTTTCATTTTTTTATGGTTCCTTGTCACAAATTCAATGTAATGGCCAAAAGATGGTCATATAAGGTCAAAATACTTGGGTTGTAACACAATTATTACCCCATTTGACCAAGCTTTTTGAAATTAAAGTTGATGGCCCTATAAAATGCGTGTTTATAATATGGATAAAAAAGTATTGATCCAATTAAATGTGTGATTAAAAAATTAAATTTGACCAGCTTATAATCTCAAAAAAGTTTATGGGTCCTTTAAAGTGTGAATAAAAGTTATTGACCCAATGAAATATGTGGTTAAAACTTAAATTTGATCAAATTATAATCTCAATTTTTTTTTTTATCAAAATGGGGATCATATTTGTTATGTATATGTATACAGTGTTTACTTGTTGAAGGACGGTGGTACGTATGTTAAATGTGTGAGTCGAGTCAACTCGAGTCAAACCTTTTCACTTAGCTCACCACATGAACTTATGCTCGCATATGGGACAAACCGAATCTCGCGTCTAAAAGATCCCGACTTAGTTCATCCCACCAACTCATTCCTTGGTAGGGCGAGCCGAGATGCTCGTGGTTTGCCAACTTTTATTTTTTACTAAAACGTTGCATTTACACTCATTTATAGTGAGCTAGCTAGCGAGTCAACTCATGCGAGTCGCTTCCATTGCTCATCCTCGTAGTTTATTTGTGAGGTGTCGCCCCACTTAACACCCCTACGTAATGGAAATGATGATATTTAAAGATTAGAATGAGAGTGACAAAATGAAAATACATGTCAAGAAGTATTGATTTAGTATTAGTTAGTTAATTAGGATATTGTTATGAACTTTAGAGAAAGAGATGAGAATAGAGAGAATTAAGACTTTTGTATATTTTATTGAAAATCAAAATTTTAAAATTGAAGGAAGGGTTGTAGGATTACCATCGTCATTCACAAAACGTATTTTAATTTAGAACAAATATGTCAATTTAAAAAAAAAAAAAACTATTGTTTATGAGAGTGGAAAAATCTTGTCATAGTCAATAATTATTATGACAACGAAATGTTAAAAAGTAATTAATCATTGGACTTGCTCCATGAGATTAATTACGAGAGATCAACATTTCTTTTGGTCTCTTGAGTTAGATTTTCTTGATTTCAACACACTAAACACGAACCAATTAAAAAAATTTGTGGTGTTTATAGTAGGACGAGACAAATGCTGTAAAGAATGAAATATTTGTCTGTTGTCAAGTTCAGTTTCTCTATTTTTTTTTTTTCTTGGAATATAATGTCGTGCAAACACTAAGAACATGTTTGACAGCAAATGTGTTGAAATTAAAGATCTTAAATTTCAAACTGGGATGTTCAATTCTGATAAAATTGCTGCATAGTATTCAGATTTCGTGCATTGACTTAAAATTCATTTTTCATGGCATGATTTCATTCTCTGTAGACATGATATGCGGCATAGATTTTGCATGTTTTCTTGATTAAATCACTTTGCACAGTGCACTTAGACTTATTTCAATTTGATTTGACAAACACACTCACAACCCTACCAATTTATCATTTTTTGGGTTCTTGTCAGATTCAATGCAATAGAACGATGGTGTAAGGTGGACACACTACTGTTTTAGCACAGTTATTAGATTTGTTATGTTTTACAACTGTGACAGTGAGGCTATCACCGCAAAAGGAAGTAGCCATGAGGTCACGAAGGTCAAAAGCAAAATCTTGGTCTATTTAAAGCATTCCACATCTAGGTTCGGTCTAGCTAAATAGACGAGAAAAGAATGCTGGCCCTCCCATTTGAAATAATGAAGGGAACCCCCCACAGCATCAAATGGTCTAGCTAACCATTTCCACCTAACAGTCTACGACTACTGTATTGAGTATTTGTACGTTGAAGGACAAGATTTGAGTGTTTGGTAGGGATTAAAATTAGATTTTTAGTAGATTGTGATAGAAATTTTTGAAATGCGTGATTGAAAAGTCGTGAGATCTATGAAAGATGTGGTTCATATTGATTGTTTGACTTTGACTTTGACTTAGATTAAAATCTGATTTTAATCTGAAACAAACAGGGGTGGAAGTAATGGCACGTTCAATAGATAAGATTGGATAATCCCCAAAGAAGAAAAAGTTCATTACCCCATCTGGTTCTCACAAATACTAAATACCTATGCGCTAAATGTTTGGAACAAAGAATCACATGCTAAAGGAGCCTATGACAAGTTTCCAGTACTAGATTATGCTGGACTATTCATTTACTAGGCAACAACTAAGAATGGTGAAAAATACATATGGAGATCTCGCCACAAATCAACAAAACAAATACCTTAAACCACAGTACAGTAACTAAGCTTCACTTTCCATTCAACCATCTTCCGATTCTGCAATACAACACATTGGAATAAATTCAAATATAGTTCCGTGATGGAATATTGTGTTATAATTGTATGTAAAGCTGATTTATTCCAGATAGTCAAAGGACATGTCTGCATTTTCACTAACTAAAAGCTATCAGCAAAGATTGAAATGAGTCTTAATAAAATATAATTAATTATCTGAAAAAATGTTATAACTAGAGCACAAACATACCTTGTATTGTTTCCATGTTGTCTTCCTTATAAAGACCAAGTGGCGAGCCATGCACAGAAAGAAGCATCTCCCCGTGCTTAGGGAGCCTCAGAGTTTTGGGTGTCATCCCAACTGACAACCTCTGATTATTCAGCTGCAATTACAAAATTAATGCGTAAACAAACGAACCCAGAAAACAAACAAGATGCGATCAAGATACTTAAAAGAATCTTTGAGAAAAGATGGGATATATTACAAGTTAATACGTATGAATGAGTACACGTATAACAAGGAAAAGCTAGAGATAAGGTCGATGACATATCCTGAGAGAGAGATAATCAGTAGACATCTAAGTACTACCATTATATCCTGACCCAGTTCCTATATCAAAGTAAATATTTTAAAAAGTGTGATGTTCATATCACTAAGAAATCAAAGACCAAGATGAAGAACGGTAAGTGATTGTTGATACACTTTAGTGGACAAGATTGGACATTTTAGCTACCTTTTCTTGTTTCTTATTATTATTATCCAATGTTAACCAATCCTTTGTACCAAACATGCATAAATGGTTCTGGCAATGCCTATTTCCACAAATGATACACGCTTGCAGGACAAATTCTCCAGGATCAACACGAATTTGGAGTATCCGGCCGTCTGTCTAACCAGCAAATTAAATGTGAAAATAAAAGATACCAAAGCACAATTGCATAAAGCTTGTAGAATTTTCTTTTAAGTTACATACATTGGGAGTTTTTAGACCATCCTGCAGTTCTAACATTTGATTTTCAGATTCTTCCAGTACCTGAAAAAGAATATTTTGGAAGAATGAGAGATGAAGACCAGAAGAAGGGACAAAAAGGTAACCAAATAAGCATGCCTTGAGCTCTATCACACATCATGTGAGAACATGGACCAAATGGAAATGATAAAAAATGGGGAAGCAATATTTACAGAATAACAAAAACGAGTTCATATGGGCCAGCCAGTGAAAGAATTTGGTAACCATAAGTTGCATAATATAAGTTGCATAAGAACATAACATACAAGGCTCCTTATCTGCAGATTATCAGCATAAAAAGGGTTTGTTTTCACTGCCAGGAATAGATAAATTGTATCAGATCAAAAGGACACACCAGTATGGATTTTCCAATCTAACATGCATGAGCAAAGATTTATCAATACCAGTTTTATTGGAAAACTCAAAGCCACCAAAAGATGGCATTGCAGCAGAGCAATCAGGATAAACCATTGACAGCCGATGTAGAAGAGAAGCATGTATAGTTCTTTCATCTGCCTGATTCATATATAAGTTATGATCCTTGTCTTTCAACTGCACCTCATGTTGGCCATCTTTCCCAACCTTTACAATGGATAGATTTGGAAGGTTTTCCTTGAAATACTGCAGCAACGGTACTTGCAACTGTTCCTTGCTGAAATAGGAACGGAGAAGCCGTAACATAGTACATAATTGTTCAATCTCCACATCACGAAGAGCCCTGATTGCAGCGCTTTGACGTTCTACTGAAAGGGGAATAAAGATGGAAATCTAGTGATATTTAAGATACCATACATGCTGAGCAAACATATCAAGCAATTATGAAGAAAACCAAACATACTCAAGAGTCTTCAAAGACCAGTAAAGGAATCTTAGTCTTGAAAGAATAATGTTACTTAGTCATAGATGGATGATTTTAAAAAGCAGGGAGTGGCTAAGCGTAAATTCAGTCAAAAGAAGCACATGAAAGATGACATAGGGAACATATTTCTAGGGAAGTTTGTAGAACACCACTTTGGAGCCATCAGTTGCACGGCACAATGCATAACTCAGACACGGACAGATACTAAGTTGCTGTCTTTAAGTAATATTCAATTTTTCTACAAGGAAAAATGCTCACTTCATTCCCTGTTTACTTAGTATCTTAATAATAATAAGATACGGAAGTATCTCCGCTTAATACTTATGAACATGGTGAGCTACATTTTTAGGATATCAAAGCACAGTTACAAAATACGCTACACTGGGAGATACCGATTGGAAAAAACTTGTCATGATTGCTTCACGATAGAAACATAGATCGACTGGCCAGAAAGAGATACAGTGTAACATCAGCATAACACCAAAATTCTTAAAAATTAGTTGAAAATTAACCATATTTTTACATAGTTAAGGAGGCACACCTTGTTGTAGCCATAGTTTACTGAGATAATAGTACAACACCAGAAATCAAAATTATAAGCCTGTCCGTCAGAAGGGCTGCAGTCTTGTTCATTCTAATATAAATGTTAATCTAACTTGTTCCTAGTCTTTACCTTTCCATTTTCAAGAATACATAAACCCACGAACAGAAATAAAGAAATGGATTTCAAACAATACCTTCATGGTCTTGAAATACGTCTTCTTTCTGGTCTAATGAGACCTCAACTTCATTGCCGTTGTTTTGATTGCTTCCAGGGTTTTTGGTATTTTTTCGAACTTTTAGTTTTGCCATTGAAATTTTGGAAAGAAACTATCGCAATATCCAAAAGACACTAGAAGATTAATACTTCAAACTACTCACCGTTGCAAAAGTATATAGAAACGCGCAAATCTTACTTCAATTTGTGCGGAAAGGGAAATCTTTCTTCAAATCTAGTCTGAAATAATCCAAAAACCAATTTACAAAATAAATTCCCAGCATTCCATACAAAACTACTCAAATATAATGAATTGCGAGGGAAAATGGGAACTTACCAGAACGAGCTATTAAAAGTTGGGCCGGCTGCTTCAATGGAAGCAAATTATCATGCTTGCGCCACTCTTTTATTAGCACACACACTCACTGAAAGAGGGGATCTGAACTTCAATTATCCAATTACACACAGTGAATAGGACTTGGAAACCGCTGAGAGAGATGAAAGTATTTGAATTGTAAGTCTGTGATTCGAGCCCGTTTTATGCACCAAAACGACATCTTATGTCGTCGTATCCCCTTTTCTTTTCGTCTTTATTTATTAGGTTTTCCCCATTAGGAATTTTTTTACTTCATTTTCTTTCTCTCATTCTAGTCAACTCTTCTAACTAGCAGTTCTGCTAGAAGAACAGCTCACTTTGTGACACCCATACATTTGGCAAATTTTCATTTGCAGTTAAAAAAATTGCCAATCAAAAACTGCCAAAGTCACTCCATCAAAGAATGGCCGGCGCCTGTTTAAGCAGCATTATTCTTTAACTCGTTCATCGAATTCGTTTCCTAACGTCTCAATCCTTCAATGCTGCAAAAATCAAGTTACAATTTTAGGGTTCGGGAGTTCAGTTAATACTGTTCCTTAATATGATTTTCTCGTTTTTCATTTTCATTCTGCCGAAGATTTTGTAATCATGAGCTTAATTTTATAGCTTTTTTATCAGCTGTGATGGAAGTTGGAGGACAATTCGAGCTTTTGGGATTAGGGGAATTACAATGTCGAAGCTACTGTTTACGATCACCTTGGGCAGCTCGGGTCAAGTATGTTTTAATTGTTTTTTTTTTCTTTTTTTCGTATAATATGCTTGTACATGTAGTGTCTGTATATATACAGTTGAAAATTGTTTCAAAATGATTAATTTTATGCATCCAGTGATACACGCGTATGATTATTAGCTTAAATAAAACAATGGTGATTCATTGTGTATGTTTGAGAAGAGATTATAATCCAATGAAATGCGTGGATAAAAAATAGGTTTGGCAAATTATAAACAACCAAACATCAATAAGCAAAAAATATAGCTACCCTTGTGGGTTTTTGTTGTTACCTGATTTTATTCTCTCTGAATGTGTTTTGAATGTATAGAAAGCCGTGAAGGGACCATGGGGAAACTCTGATGGTCGTACTAATGCTTGTATATTATCAGGAAGCAAAAGATTATCAGCGGATTATTTTGGGAGCCATTTTGATCGTTTATTTTCTTACTTAACCAACGGTGTGGGTTTTCCGTAACCCCCACTAGTTAAGTCTATGGCTCTTCCTCAAAGTTTAAATAATCTGCAGGTAGCTGATGTTGAAATTTTGAGGATTTACATAGGTCGGAATAAATAATTTTTTAATTGATGTCATAATCTTTTGTTATATTTACAGGCTGTCTGAGAAGGGATGTGGAACCAAAGAGCAGGAGCTCCGAACACAATTGCGGAATGGATATAGTACTTAACTCAACCCATGAAATTATATTGTGATTTTATATCCTTGTCACATGATGTGCACGCCTGAACTTTTCTTCTTTGTTTTAATGCCTTCTTTGGGTATCAAACTTGACTTAGAATATCTGCAAGTTGATCCAAAAGATCTCTGCTTGAAGCTAATGCGCAAGAGAATCAGTAGGCATATAGAGCACAGGATAGAGGAGCACAAGAAGATGGAACTGCATGAGAAGGTCTCGAGAGCTATTCGGTCTCTGGAGTCGTCTGAAAGGAGCATTGTGAAAGACATTTCACAAACAACAAGAGAAGCTGGGACGCCATTAAGAAGTTCATATGCTTCTTGGACTTTGGATGGACCAAGTCCAAGGTTCCTGGATAGAGTTATGAGATCTGATTTCAACCCCTAGGATGACTACTGATGAAGTGCAGCAAGTACAAAATGCTTTAGGAACTGGGTGTATCTAGACAATCAATCTCTTGGATCCTTCTAGATCAATGAGCTCTCTTCATATGATCTCGAGCACCCCTGTAGACTCTGGCAAGCTGGTTACAAGACTCCCTTCAGCAAGGGGTGCCATGTCCAGAGGCCCATACCCTGTTTGAATCTGTCTTCTCTTAGCTTGTCTTTCGTGCTAGCATGGTTTTTTATTAACAGAAGGTAGTGGTTGGATATTTAAATTTTTGGGTACGCTGACTTCCTTGGTAACCAGCACTGTATAGAACAAAAATACTTAGCACACATTAGATAACAAAACCTTAGTAGGCAAATAGATTCCCAACCTTGTACCCATTTAGCAGTAGTTCTTCATGTGATTTACTCAGGCTTTAGGCAAGATGCTTTGTGTAATTATTCTGCTAAACATCTTAAGACTGACTGGATCAAAATTGATAAATGTCTCTTTCTGCCCCTCAGTCAAACCACTTGCAGTTCAATGTTTGTGTCTATCTTTTCAGCAGGTTGTTATTCACATAAGTTAATGACTTTCGAATAAGATGTGGATGGAAATATTTGTTAAATTCATTAATGTTTAATGTTTTAAATCAGGAGTTGGAGTCATAATTAGATTATTCTAGAGATAAAGACTTCTTTTATAGTACTGATGAAAACTTAGTAGGTATTTCACTTTTCTTGAACAAACAACAGTGCTGGCAAATTGGATTGATAATTGATAATCATAATTCAAATATGCATTTTCAGATTTATCTTGCTTTCAATTCCTGCAGTTCAAAATCTGAACTTAACTTATTTTTCCAATAGAAATTTCAAACATGACCGCCGTGAATACAATTAAAATATTTTCTGTACTCCATCGATTTGTTTATGTTATGATAGTTGTATTTTTCTACGTAAATTACTTTTCACTTTACAATTTAATATGTCCTAGCCGCATGACATCTGACAGAATGAAATATATTCACTCTAGTACTATCAGACTCAGTTCTTTGTCCTAGTTGTAAGGTCTTTCTGATTTTATGTAGGACGAACAACCTCTCACTGTGAGGGGCTTGCTGCATTCACTTGGTTGGGGAAAATATGCTATTCTTTTCAAGCTGAGGAGATTGGGATCACTTTCATAGAATAAGAATGCAAAAACTAGTATTAGTTCTTTGCTTTTTTATTTTGACTTCAGGTAGGCATTAGTTTTGTAGTCTGTAGGGGAAAAAATGATTCACCACTGCAGAATTTGAAATCTTGTGTTTATTACTTTATCTCATATATTGTTATGATAATTCAAGAATGTATAGATGGTAAACTGCTGATAAATAATGCATATAACAACATGGTAAGCAGTAGTGGAGGTGGCTTATCCACAAAAGAAGTTTCTTCAAGTGTTGACTTGTAGTTCACTCAAGAATGTAGCATTGTTATTGTTCAGTGGTTAATTTTTTTGATATAGATGCTATATTGCAGTACTGAAGCAAAAGGGTGACCAAGATCTGAAAGAGTTGGGAATTCAAATGGTATCGTTTTTTTTTGTTTTTTTCACATTTTTTACTAATATAATTGATCATAGGATGCATGCCAGAGGTAAGAAGTCTCTTACCATTGTTTCTGCTTGAAATAAAGCATGATTTGTTTCAACCTCAATTAGATAGCGGCATCGTCGTAATTTGCAACCGACATCATGTAATAATTGCAAGTAGTAATATTGATTCCACGAGTCCAGATGCAGGGACCAAGAAAGGAGATTCTCCTTGCTGCATTGGCCCGTATTAAGCAATCATCGGCACTAGCAAGCACATTGCAACTATTATTGATAATGTTTATGAATCTGGGATTAAGAATCAGTAATTTTATATGAAAACATAGGAATGTAACAAATAGAAAGTTGTTGGATATTTGTGAACATAATTACATTGATGTCATGCTATGAATGATTGCTCTATAAATGTTTTACTTCCCCGTGTCGATGATGGGCGTGTTCATATTTGTGCGACTTGTACATTTTGTGCTTATTGGTTCAAGATGCGCAAATTGATTAGCAAGCAAACCCAGGTAACATTTTCATTCTCTTCTTTCTAACATTTAAATGGATGTTCTTAAAGAATCAGAAATGTATACATGTTCAGTACGCTGTAATCTTTTTCTTGATTTTATCGAGCCTATCGTGCCAAACAAACATGACATAATTGACAACATGGAGTTGAGCTCTAAAAAGTTGGGGCGAAATTCATCAACAAGCTTTGACGGTAGGTGTTGTCGGAGCAACAACTTTCTTCCCACAATCTTTCCCGCTCCTTGCAGCCAAAGCAACCAAAAACTTGTTTTCATCCAACACCGTTGGCTTACACGCATGGTCTGCCGGAAACCTGTGCTTCAAGCAAACCTTAATTTGACAAATCTTGCACGTTGCGGTGTTGGAAAATGTCAGAACCTCCTTGCACCGGCGTACAGGGCAAGCTGGTTTCTTCTTCTTCTTAGGATCACAATCTCCCGATTTCGCGTGCCTCTTCAAAATATTCTTCTCATCTTCTCCGTCCTGGCCTGTGGTCTCGATTGAGGTGGAGCAGATTTCGCACACCACCACCTTTCTGCTATTGACGTCGGATTTTGGACAGGCGTGGGATCTGTATGATCTGTGTTCTAAACAAAATGCCTTTTTACAAGCGTTACATGTGAAGGGAAGAAAATCGAGTTGATGACAATCCGGATTTTGGCAGTGCCTTCCTAAATCTGGAAAAGCTTCTGATCCTCCTTCCATGGTTGATGATCTTTTATCTTTTAGAAAGATTTGTTGGTAGAATTGTTTAGAGAATATGATATGAATTTGTCTGTTACCGCCATGCGGGAGGGGTGATTTTATAGGAGATGGAGGTCGGTGGCTTGAGGCGTAAGCCAAAATAATATCGTCTACGTTAGGATTCATACGTGGTTCCTTAAAAATGAATTCAATCGTGGGACCCACACGTCTGCGGAGGAATGGGCCTTCAGAAATCGAACGATCGAGAAGGTACTAGTTGTGGATTGAATTGTAGATATGTCGGCCTGGACCTGAAACATAAATTGGGAAAAAATGCATAGACGAGGTATTATTTAGGGAAAATTACCATTAACCAGGTGTTTAGTTTTGTAGTTTAAAAAATCAGATTTATACTTTATTTAATCAAAAATTAGGTTTTAATTTTCACAATTAATATTAATAATGATATTTCAAAATAAATTAATTTATATACCCATCCCTATCCTACCCCGTCTCACCCCCCAATTTCCTAAATATATCCAAACCCTAACAATTCATCTCTCCCCTCTCTCCACTTTGTCTCTACCGCCTCTCACCACCGTCCGTCCGCCGCTTCCCTCCCCCTCCATCCCGTTTCCTCCCTTTCTTCCCCCCTAAGGTCTGCTGTGCGACGCCACGCTGCTGTGTCGCAGCAGCAGTATCGCCGCTGTGTCGCAACAGCGTCGTTGCTGTGCTGCTGTCAGCGCATCATTGTTGTCGCTGCTGTGTCGCACAGCAGCGTTGACGCTGCTGGGACCCAGCAGCATCGACGCTGTTGACAGTTTTTTGGGTGTTTCGGGTGGGTGGCGGATATGTGTGTGGGTGTGGTGGCGGATC
>CAIGRH010289975.1:0-14269 GCA_903798295.1 Fraxinus nigra | reverse complement strand
TTGTATATCTTTGAGAGAAAATCAAAATGAGAGTATCTAGCTTATAGATTATATATATATATATATATATATATATATATAGAGAGAGAGAGAGAGAGAGAGAGAGAGAGAGACTCGCATATTTTAAGATAGACCGAGAGTCTTGCAAGATCCTTTTGTACTTCTTTAATATTGATCATAGTAAATTCTCCATCCCTGCTCGTGGATTTTCAGAATTTGGGTTTCTATGTTAAATCTTGTATTCTTATGTGATTCTTTTCATATTATCATATTTCTAAGCTTTAATATTCATAATAAGTGGTATAAGTTCTATTATCGAGTTATTGCAAATTAGCTCAATTTATAACAAATTGGTATAAGAGCCAAAGTTTGAAGTTCTTGGAGAAGCCAATTTGATCTTCTATTAAAGCAGGGTTTGATCAACAAGGTTTGATTGTTTCGGGATGGCGCGCATGAAGTTTGAAATTTCGCTTTTGCATCGCAATACCAGATTCTCTTTGTGGCAGATAGAGATGCGAGCAATGCTTACCCACTTGAATTTTGATAATGCTTTGTTGGGGCTAAATAGAATGCCCGCAACTTTGGCATTGGAGGATAAACAACGTAAGGATCAGAATGCCCTATCACATATACATCATCATCTTTCAAATCAAATTCTTCAAGACGTGGTAAATGAGGAAATTGTCGTTGCATTATGGTTAAAAATAGAATAGTTATACATGACTCGGAGTCTAACCAACAAATCGCATCTAAAGCAGCGCTTATATTCCCATCGCACGACAGAATGTGGATCTTTGGAAGATTATCAATCTACATTCAAGGACATCGTCGCTGATTTGGAGACTATGGAATTCAAGTACGATAAAGATAACCCATGGTTAATTTAGTTATGTTCGTTGTCCACTTCATATATGACATTCAGGGACACTATCTTGTATAACTGAGATACTCTCACAATTGACGAGGTTTATGATGCGCTTTATTCTAGAGAGAAGATGAAGCAGCTGATCGTCGTATCGGATGCCAGGCAGAGGGTCTTTTCCGTGAGAGGGATTCAAGTGATCATGGAAGGGGCATGTCAAAGGCTAATGAGGGTGATATAGTCTATTATTACTGCAAGAAGAAGGATTGTCTAAAGCGACAGGACATGAATAAATTTGTTGCTACAAATCAGTCCCGTGAAACTAGTCTTATGGAAAAGACTACAATGATGGAGATCTTTTGATGATTTCTGAAGGTGACTCCAAACCTTGCGATGATTGAATTCTTGATACATCGTGCACTTTTCATTTGTGTTCTAATAGGGATTGGTTTTCAACATATAAAACTGTTACAAGGGGTTCCGTGGTGATAAGAAATAATTCACTTTATAATATAGCTGGAATTAATAAGACCAGAATCAAGATGTTTGATGGGAAGGTTAGGACCCTTGGTGAAGTGAGATATGTTCCTACTTTGAACAGAAATATTATCTCCTTAAGTATTCTCGATTCAAAAGGGTACATGTTACTAGTGGAGGTGGAATTCTGAAAGTTAGCAATGATTCCAGAGTTGTGATGAAGGGACAGAGAAAGTATCAGTTATGTGTTTTGGAAAGTTTGACGATCACTTAGGATGCAGTTGAAACTTATGTTTCGATAAGTGCTACTTGTGGTTATTTGAGCAATGATATTGAAAAACTTTTCACCAGCTCAGGTGGAGCTAGTCTTGATCTTGATAATCGTGTCTCGTGATTATTCGAGCATGTTTGGCAATTTAAGTGGAGTTGGATGTGAACGAGATGAGTCAAACAAGTTTGGGGCCCAAGGTAGTTCTACTGGTTAGCAGTGTTTAGATTTTTTTTATAGTTTCTGAGTATGCTCAGAGGTGCATGATGGAAAGGGTCGAGTTTGTAACATTCTATTTGGAGACTTGCTGGAAGAATAATTTCTTACATTGAAATTTGTGTCAATGTAAAAATTGTTGGAGTATGACCCGAATTCCTTTTGGGATTATGATCAGATTGATTAATTGATAAAAGGAATAAGGGTCTTCTTAGTTTGGATGTATGGTTGAAAAATTGATCAAAGTTCATTAAAAATTGGAAGTTTGATTGGTAAAAAGATTTTGGATAATTGAAAACTTGATTTTGAAGTTTTTTTTTGCGGAGAATAAGTCGATGTTTTTTAGCTAGGTGGGCGCCTTGTTGGCGCTCGAGCATCGAGGGTGAAAACGGAACAGAAAGCCGACGCTCGCTTGACTCCAACATTTTGCTCGAGTGACAAAGCTGCCACCCGCCTAGTGCTCGAGTAGCGCTGTATTCCGATTGGAGAGTCCTTTTTTTTATAATGATTCATTTCTTGAGTTACATTTCATCTAAAACACTTGTAATGAGTTCTTATATATAGTCCACATGATGTATAATCTTGTGAAAGTATAACAAGACATTGTATAGTATTGAGAGAACATCAAAGTGAGAAAATCTAGTTTATAAGGAAAGAGACTCGTATATTTTGAGATAGGTTTAGAGTTTGCAAGATCTTTTTGTATTTCTTTACTATTGATCATAGTGAATTTTTCGCCTCTACCCATAAGTTTTCTTGATTTGGGTTTCCACATAAAATCTTTATGTTTTTGTGTAATTCTTTTTATCTTGTTATATTTCTTGACTTTAATATTCATAATAAATGGTATAAGTTCTACCAACAAGTTATTGCAAATTGGCTCAATTTATAACAACCTTAACATTAACTTTATCCTCTTGATTTCGACCCTCGTATGGTTTGAGCTCAGCAACTCTTTGATAATTGAACCCTAGTACGAGCTTTGGCCTATGTCCCCAACATGAGCTCTAGCCTCTTCGTCAATTGTTTAACATTAATGGTGGATTTATTTGTCGTGCTTGAACATTTTATAGATCAATTATACATAGCCAATCCCTCGAACTATGAGCTCAACTCATTTCATCTCAGTCTGGTTTGAAATTGAACTTGGGTATCACTGAGCTCGGCACATGTCGACTGACCTCCTAACTAAGGTATCTAATGTCTCTTCGGATCAATAAAGACCTCATCGTAAAGGACTTTACTTGGTATTATAGATATAGCCATCAATGAGTCAAGGAAAAACAGTAGTAGCACATACAAGGTTTGATACATTCAGCTATGTTCATGAGTACCACATGCAATTTCGTACTACACAGAAAACATCATACTATTTAACGTGAGAGATCATATCATCCATGGATTTTCTTCATTACCTAAAAGACATCGACTGAGCATTAAAATATGCGCCACTCAGTTGTGGCATAATAGCTTACTTCCTGGTAATCAAATGCTAGAGTTAGAGAACTTGCTTCAAAGTTTAAGCACGAAACACTGGCTCAAAGTTTCTCCTTGCGTTGCCTCTTCATCATATGCTACCTATAATTTCAACCATTAAAAATTGTACAAGGCTACAAGCTCTTCAAAGGAAAACCAGTTCGGAAAAATAAGTAAAAAAGCACTGTAGCTGTATCTCCACAACGTTGACATTCGTCTTCCTTCAGAACACAGGGCTTTGCTCATTAGTATTAAACAAACCTCAGATTGCCTCTTCAGCAGGAAAATATGCTAGCATTCATCTGAATGATTTTTTGGATATTTACATCATCCTATGAAGGGGAAACACTAATTGGCACCAGCAGATTCTTTTGAGTCTTTGACTTCAGGCTTTCGTGTTGAAATTAAACTTCTACACGACTTCAATCTTTGTTAGTATCCAAAACCAGCTCTAGACAAGGGTCTAATACTGCATACAACAAAACTTCTGGCTAAGAGTTAACACATCATAGACAACAGATTCATTGCCCAACAACCTTCTAAATCAGTGAGTAGGATAATTTTCTCTCATTCAAATCAAAGAGAAAATGTACCAAATGGCACATTTAAATGGTTCAAAAGATTCTCTTTCCTTAACAGTCAATAGTCACTCATTACCACTAAGCGCGATTTTTTTAAGTTTCCCACCATCACTTGCTAAATCAAAAGTTTTGACCAAATAAAGAAATATATGCCATCGGATGAAGACAAATAATCGACATAAAAATGTATTTCCTTTGTTAGTATAATATAAAAAACAACGAGGAAAGATTAGTAGAATGACAGACAGAAACATGATACCCATGGTAATAGAAAAGATTCAGATTGCCTTCAGAAATGGGAGAGAAGCTCAAGTTTACGAGCTTGGAAAAACTTGCAACGACCTTTACCACTTGATTCAGTTTCTTCACTTTTTCTCTTCACTGGAGTGAAACCAACACTAGTTAGTTTCAGTTGTCATTTCCTGGTCCTTCCATTGCTACCGTCCTCATCAATATCATCAGTTTCCCTATCAAAAGGATTTCTATTAAATTTTGACGCAAGTACTATATCACAAGTGCATAGTGTGTGAATCCAGAAGAGATTATTGAACTTTCAGCCTATCAAGCCATTATTAGGATAGCAGCGTAGAGATACCAAATTTAAAATTCAGTGATCGTGGATACGAGAAGTAATATGAATTTTTTTAAAAATTCAAGAGCAGGAAAATGCGGCAAAGCCTGTGATCATTTACATAGCACGAGAAAAATTGAGAAAAGAAGAGAAGAAACCAGAAGCAAAGATGGATATTTGTCATCCTATATTCATTCAGAGACTAACCATAGCACTTCAACCATGTCTTTGGAATATGTTGTACATGTTCCCCAACTGAAGCGCACCAGTGTTGAGAATCCGAATATTGAGTGTTTATGATCTTCCAACCAGGCCATTGTCTGTGGATCTGCAAGAAATCAATGTATGTTTATATATCGACAACAAAAATGGACCACATGATATTCTAAATCAACCAAAATTAATGAAAAAATTACCTCCTGGATATCCAGATCCAAAACTCGTATGCATTTTTTCAGCGGTTTCATCAAGCACCCAATCCCGCAGAGCTCTGTCTCGTGACCTGAAAGAAACAACAATTTTGACACTCAAACTATCCAGAAAAATATGACCATAGAGGAATGTGAAGAACCAACATAAAATGAGAAGTATAAAGAGAATCACCTTTGCAACAATACTTGCACCACTTACAACAGGGTAAAGACTGTCAGCTTTCTTTGCCACCACAAATTTAATATTTGGAAATCTCTCAGACAGCTTTACTCTATACTTTTCAGCATCACCAACGGTATCCACATAGATTTGGTACAGAGTATATTAATATGTTTACATCTTTTTGGCCTATGCCTGTTGTCCATTCTTAATCTCTGGTCAGTTCTTTGTTACAATGAAAGACAAACATGTACAGTAAAAGGTCAGCAACTATCTGAATACGAAAACATTAGCCAAATACAACAAATAAGACTTATTCACAACAAACTTTGGGTAAGCAAAATTATACGATCCAATTACTAGTGGGACTTGAACATGAGCCCTCGCAATGTCAAGAGCTCTGAAAATTCGCCCCAAGAGCTAAATGTCATAGTCAAAAACAAATATTAAACAGACATAAAGAAAAAAAAAAAAAATACTGAAACATTGTTTGAGTGGATTGCATGTCTGTTGGTTTACAGTTGAGTTGATAGTGGAACTCCTTTTTTTTTTTGGTTTCTAAACTCAGTATGGCATTTCCTTGATGAATAGTTACAAGGCATGTAATCAGTGGAAGTGAAAGATCTAAATCAGATGCTATAAATATCCAGACAATAATCACAAAACAAACAACAAGAAAAGGCAAACACCAAACTGAGCCTTATTTCAAATAAAAGGTAGCTACATGAATTCATTTTTGCTACTCTGTTTGGCCCATCCTCCAACTACTGAAAGATCCAATACAAAAGATCCTTCAAAACCATAAGAGGCATTTTAATTTTGGTCTACCTCTCCTCTTACACTTCTAAACTTTCTAGTGGGAGCACATCCCTCGTGTAAAGAAAGTTTCTTTAGATATGTGCAGGAAATGCCCTAACCTCCCAATTTGTCCTGTCATTAACTTATTGGTGTCTCCTCCACTTGTTGGTGTTAGCCTTCGTATATGCTAAAAATTATCAAAAAGCTCCTTTTATCACCATTGTTATCTTTTTAAAAGCATTCATTGGATATAAATAATTAACTTCTACCTCGGTAAGAAGAACACCTATGCTCAACACCTTTCTGACGAGGCCCAGGGCAGAATCGTGTGATATTTCGTTAAGGTTTATCTTATTTCTGTAGAGAATCAACCAGTACATATCATGTGATAAAGCTGCTCCACTGGAATATGTAAAGAATACGGCAAAAATTTAATACTAACTTCTTCAACATGAGAGCTCTCTTGGATCTATCACATTAACAGCCCATCCAATCGACTCGTCCACCTTCAAATTCTCAAATAACTCTTCCCTCTTTTCTTCTTTTAATATCTTTGAATCTGCATACAAAGAAGTGTAGAGATTTCATTTGTCAAAACAGTTTTTATGCCTGATAAATAAATTGCCAAGGTTACGAGCCACAAGCCAGTTGTAAACAAATTTAAATATGAGAATTGAGGACCAAATTGCTCTTGGATACATAGTCCAACAATGTACAACTAGAGAACGAAACCTTATCCCATTTTAACTCCAAAAAAGCCAAGAATGGGAAATTAGCTAAATCTGGGTTTTCAGATATGATTCAGAAGTTTCATCAGAGTATGATTTCCCATCTACTGTGATGTGTGGTATTGGAAGACTACCATAAACTAGCATTCAGAAGGTATAATGCACTGTCTACCATTAATTTCTAAATGCAAGTAACATCAACACTTCATAACCGGCAGTGAATCAATTTAAAACAGATAATGATACTAGCTTACTTGAGAAGAGAGGAGACACAAAAAGGTACTATTAATTTAATGCAGAAGTTATAATGCTTGATTTATAACATTTTTTAATCAAATTATAAAATGATCTTGTATGAACATATGTAATTAGAATTAATCTGTTACATACTACTACTTTTTATAGACAGTCTCAGTTGCTAACTATTGTTAGTTGTTTTTATTTAGCCTTCATTTTGGGAAGAATTTTATAAATAGATAGAAATGAATGGTGGATAACTAAATAGAATTTGTGGATACGTTGGAAAGTGCGGTTAAAAATGAAGTTTGACCATTTATAAATAATTTATAAATTTTGCCTAACGGATTGTTATTCATAAACTCGCCTATGTAACAACTTCTAACGGATTGTTATTCATAAACTCGCCTTGTTAGTTGTTTTTATTTAGCCTCCATTTTGGGAAGAATTTTATAAATAGATAGAAATGAGTGATGGATAACTGAATAGAATTTGTGAATACATTGGAAAGTGCGGTTAAAAATGAAGTTTGACCATTTATAAATAATTTATAAATTTTGCCTAACGGATTGTTATTCATAAACTCGCCTATGTAACAACTTCTAATTTATTTCTTATAACATGTATGTATAAGGTACTATTTGTCAATCACCAGTAAGGCTTGATGAAGCATTTAGTATCTATGTTAAGAGGTTTTTCTGGATTTGATATGCATGCTAATATTAAAGAAGGGTTGTAAATTACTATAAATCAGCAGGCTGTAAATCAAGGCTGCAATCTCAGCATGTATATTTCCTATGTAAAGGGTATTCTCTAACGATAGAGAACACAGTTTTCTCACCAAAAAAAAAAACTCTCTAATTTGTCATGGTATCAGAGCCACAATTCTGAAAACTCTTGTTCAGTTCTTAGTCTTGGTTATTCTCGATCAAATCCCCATCTTCAGACAAGTCTGATGCCTTCTTGATTCGTTTTAATGGCAAAAACTACTTAGCCTGGGATTTCCACTTCAAGGTTTTTGTCCAAGGCCAGGATCTATGGGGCCATGTTGATGGCAGCAAACCTGCTCCTGATAAAGGCACAGACCCAAAATGGGAAGTCAGGGATGCCCAAGTAATGACGTGGATTCTTGGATCTATCGAATCCAACCTTGTCTTGAACCTCCGACACTCAAAGATTGCTGTTGAGATGCGGACTTACCTTAAGAAGGTCTACAGTTAGAACAACACTGCTCGTCGTTTCCAACTTGAACTTGATTTGGCCCGTCTCTAACAGGAGAATCTGTCCATCTTTGATTTTTACTCTACCTTAATAAATCTTTGGGCTGAATATACTGACATTATCTAAGCCACTTTACCTTCTGAAGGTCTTAGTTCCATCCAATCAGTCCATGAAACAACTAAGAAAGCTCAGTTTCTTATGAAACTAAGATCTGAATTCGAAGGCATCCGATCTAATCTTATGAACCGAGATCCTGTCTCCTCACTGGATGCATGCCTCAATGACTTATTTCACGAAGAAGAGCGCCTCCTCACTAAAAGTACCATGGAAGAAATCGCTCCACCTCTTCCCCTGTTCATATGGCTTTTGCAGCACAAGGCAAGTTAAGAGGCCGGGACATGAGCACTGTCCAGGGCTTTAGTTGCAAAAAATTTGGCCATTTGGCTTCTAGCTGCTCCAAAAAGATCCAAGAAATCTGAAATAACATGTACTGCTACCGTTGGCTCTTCTAGTGCAAGTAATTATGTGGATACAACACCTTTGACATAAAGCGCTTTTACTTCTGTTCCACCGGTGTGACTCCTGAAATGATCATTTCTGCATTCTTTGCTTTGGAACTCTCAGGTAAACCCTTCTCTACATCTTCTCCTTGGCTTTTTGATACTGCCGCCTTAAATCATATGACAAACTGCACCAAAATTCTTACCAATGTACACAAGTATTCTGGAAATCTTGAGATTCATACTGCTTATGGTAGTTATTTACCTATCACTACCACGGGCGATGTTTCTCCTTCTCTAACCAATGTCTTTGTGTTTCCAAACCTTATTACTAATCTTGTTTCTGTTGGTCAATTTGTTGAAGTATTTGAAAGTTGAATTCTCTAAATCTGGTTGTATTGTGCGGGATCAACAATTAGGGAAGATGATCGTGAGGGGGATTAAAGTGGGACGTCTTTTTCCTTTTTCCTTACCTTCATCTCCATGTTTTTTATTACCTTTTGTTACTTGAAACTCTGTTCATGTTGATTGCCAAGCATGGCAAAACATCTCGGACATCCAAATCCTAATGTACTTCATAATTTGCTCAATTCTGGACTACTTGGGAATAAATAAACACTTTCACTTAATGCTGTCCAATTTGATTGCAATTCTTGTAGGCTTGGTAAAAGTAAAACACTGCCGTTTCCTGCACACATACTGAATATCGTCCATCCATTTGATTTGATACATAGTGATGTGTGGGGTAGGGCACCCGTTACTTCTCATGATAATTACAAGTATTTTGTTACTTTCATAGATGACTATAGTCGATTCAAGTGGATTTACTTCATGCGTTCTAAAGGAGAAATATTTTTTATTTTTAAGCTTTTCCATGAGCATATTCAGACACAATTTTCTGCCAATATCAAAATCTCACGTTCTAACAATGGGGGTGAGTACATGTCTAATTTGTTTCGGACTTTTTGCAAAATGGGGCTGCTGAAAGAAAAAAATCGCCATCTTCTTGATGTTGTAGGCACCCTCTTATTAGAGTCATCTGTGCCCTCTCGATTCTGGTGTGATGCTGTTCCAACTGTTGTCTACCTTATTAATCGATTATCTTCTTCCTCGTTGAATCATTTGATACTTCCTTGGCACACCTAGTCGTGGATCATTCTTCTCTACTGGCTCTTCGCTCCAGTTGCAAGCCTACAGTGAAGCTGATTGGGCAGGCTGTCCAGACACTAGAAAATCTACTACTGGATTGTGTATGTTCCTTGGTAATGCTCTTATCTCTTGGAAATGCAAGAAGCAAGACTGTATCTCCCAGTCATCCATTGAGGCCTGGTATCACGCCATGTCCGCTGCCTGCTCTGAGATCATCTGGCTACGTAGTCTCCTCACAGAGCTTGGTTTCTCCCAAGTTCAACCTACTCAACTGCATGATGACAAGTTGACAACACTAGTGCCATCCAAATTGCAGCAAATCTCGTCTACCATGAGTGCATGAAGCACATAGAGGTTGATTGTCACTTCATCCGAGATGCCTATGACCGCAAGGTTATCACCCTTTCACCCATTTCCACTACTCTACCACTTGCGTATATCTTCACCAAATCCATGACCCGCCAGCGCCATCATTTCCCTGTTAGCAAATTGATGCTTCTAAATCTACCGGCATCAATTTGAGGGGGGATATTAAAGAAGGGTTGTAAATTACTATAAATCAGCAGGCTGTAAATCATCTTTAATGGCTGTAAATCGGCATGTTTAAATCAATGTAAATAGGGTTGTAAATAAAGGCCGTAAATTAGAGCTGTAAATCACTGTAAATCAGGGTTGCATATCACTGTAAATTAGGGCTGTAAATCATCTCTAATTGCTGTAAATTAGGGCTGCAAACCAGCATTTATATTTCCTATATAAAGGGTATTCTCTAACAATAGAGAACACAGTTTTCACACACACACACACACAAAATTTTGTCAGCTAACATTGTTAACATACAGGCCTAATCATAGAGAATTGATCATTAATCTATGATAAAACCAACCTTTGCGTTTTGGATAGTGTCTGTATTTTCTAAACCTACAGCCGTGATTTATTTTGTAAAATGAGACACCTTTGACATTTAATGTGATTTTAAAAATCCTAACATAGTTTTTAAAGTATGGTAGCAACATACAATGACATTTCACGTAAAGCATTCAAAAGGAAGCTAGCTGGTAGCATCTGCTATTCTTTCTTCCAGAAGGGATACCACCTTCCACTTTAAAAGTGATCTCCCAAATTATCAATCAAAACAAAACAACAACAACAACAATAATAATAAATAAATAAAAATCACGAAGGTTACTTGATGGGTGATATTTTCCCGGAAAAAAAAATCCAATGACTTTCCCCCATACTGACACCCCTTTTTGTAGGGTCCTATCATTTTAGATTATCAAATAATTTAAGTCCCTTATCTAGGATCTTCTAGAAATCACAGATTCTTTACTGTCCGCTCTTTTTATCTACACATAATTTACAAACTAGCTCACCTATTTGCTACAAATCTCTAGATATCTTGATCTTAGCACTGTTGTCTTTTGATCAGTAAATATATTCATAAATGCGGTTTGAAACTAAAAAGTTCACACATCTCCACCAAGTTCCCCCATCATTCCAAACATCAACCACAAGCCTAGCTAATAAATTTTCAACCAAATAGAGTCTGAGCTCATTTCTAGGTATCTAATATGCTAGTAAACTCCATGGCTATATTGCATAAGATCCTATAGAATTTACTCTCCACCTGCACCTCTTTTATTGCATTCTTGAACAGAAGATGATCCAACAAATTTAAAGTTCTTCTTTTCAACAACAGATCTGACTTTGTCTCTTCTTAATGTATCAACAGTATCTAGCTAAATGAGGCATGAATGGCAATAAAAAAAATGTCTTTCTAAGATAACAACACACTCTTGATTCCTGTTAAATGTTTTGTTAGACTTGAGAAGGCTCTGCATCTCCCCTTGGTAAAGTGTTTTTTAAACTCTTACCAAACTTCAATCCATATCCCTTTGAAGTTGAAAGAATCAAGTTGTAGACCACAAATTACCCAAGTAAATACTTATTAGATTTAATAGAAATTGATATACTAATTTTTAAGTAAGATGAAATGGCATTTCTTTTACCTGTTTTGGATTAGATCATATTCTAGAGAAAGAAAATTTTCCTTAATAAATCACAACTATGGGATAAGGTTCAGTTAACTCATCATAACGTGGTCTAAAACAATTTCAGTTATTTTAGCTTTAGGAGCTAGCTAGCTAATGCAACCAAAATTACTCTAGTGAGGTACATTCTAAAAATCACAGGACACGTAAAGGAATTAATTTTAGTGCCCAAAGATTTTGAATACGTTATTTGCAATGTTTGATAGCGGTCAAATTAAATCTTAGCCATAATATGGTACTTCTTTATGCAAATTCATAAGTAAAAGCGTGAATATGCACTCTAATGGACAATTTGTCCTCGTACATATTTTCTGCCAAATATATAATACCTAAATTGTTGTTAAGAAAAACTGGTAAAAATTGAACTCTTCTTGTCTTTCCTTTCCTTTCCTTTCCTCCACACAAATATTTTTATACTTTATCTTTTGGAGTGTGTATATTCTATTTCAAATTTGAGCTTCAATCCAGTCAAGAAGAGTACGCTCAGATTTCACTGGTAAATCAAGTACGATATAATGTTGCATTTAGTTTAAGCAGATTTGTTCGGACCTAACCTCAGTTCTCCTCTAATTCTTTAATTTATTACCTCCTTGATTTTAATTTTTTTATTCCTTTGCGTTCTGTTTATTTACATTGTTATATTAATTATAAACGTTTCAGTAATTGAAGTCCTTGTAATTATATTAAAAAAACCAAGCATAATCTTCAAAAAAAAAACAAAAAAAAACTCAATTATATAAATGGTAAAAGAGGAAATATAAAACAAGGCTTAAAGCTTGTCCCTGCAAAGTTGAGTGTAGGTAGAGTTTTCTGGTAGGAGCTTGGACAGTACAAGCACCCATAGACCATTGGTCCTGTAAAAAAATATATTTTTATTAAAAAAAATGGGGGAGAAACAGATGTAAATCTGCAATCAAGAACTGAATTTGTGCGTGTGAAGGCATTACTACCCAAAACAGGACCACGACCGGCTTCATCAATGCTCATTATGCAAGGCTTCGATGCCCATTTCGGCAGTGACGCCTCCGATCCCATTATACTGTTTCCTCTCCGGTTCTCTGTTTCCCGCCAAATTAGTGGGCTTGCTCAGTTTCTTCTGAGAGGGCTGCGCGTGGTTGGGGAAATTTTGCTTTTGTCAATTTCTTTTCGAAGGAAGGGGATACATTATTTCTTACAACATAAACTTGGTGTTTGAAACAACGATCTTTTAACATAGCTGATGAATTAGTGTTGCTTTTGTCATTTGTCCACTAATGATGTAATAATTTTATCGAGTGATATCAAATATTAAATGGATCATAATTTCTTGTAGTTGTATATGTAATTTAATTGATGCCTCCAAGATTGGTACTAAACAATAGCTGCGCTACATAACATTATTCCTAATAATGTCACGCTCGTCTACGTAGGTGAATTTGTGTTCCTAATAAACATTTTTTTTAAAAATAAATTTTATAACACAATGACTTATATTTTGTAAAATTATGTTACACATGTTTCACTGTCTTGTTTCTATCGTAGTTGCCTTCATTACTTTTGTAATTCAACATGTTATATTGTGTCACCTATTTTTCATCGTAACATCTGTTGTCAACACCATCATCGTGCCGAATAAACAACTTGTAACATTCATTGTTACATTACCACCACTCGCCATACACTTAAAACATTTATTGTCACCACCATCGCCCTCGCCATTATTGCCTGCTACATACTATGTTGCATAACCGCTGTCAACGCCATCACTCCATGTAATGCCCATCGGCACGCCATCATCGTTGATTCTATCACCCCCAACAACAAACATCCCAAATGCATACAGCACCACAAACAACCAAAATTGACACCATTACCACCATAACCACCTCTCCTAACTACCACAAAAATAAAATTACTACTCTTCACAGCTTAGATCGTAACTCTCTGGAGCCGGTTTTTCAAACAAAAATCAATTGACTAGTTTGATATTCAAATAGGAAGAACTAAAGAGATGGAAGGCACCATACACCAAACAAATATGATTGTAGAGTTCGTGGGTGGTGGTAGCAATTGGATTGCTCATTGGAGGTTGATAAAGTGTCCTCAGTGGTGAAGTAGCAATTCGTTACAGGTTGTTGGTAGTGGAGTGCGTAGGAGGAGGTGCCACTGGTGGTGGGAAAGTAGGTGGCGCTGGACTTGTTTTAGTTGAGGAGAATTCACAGTAAACGTGTATTTAAAAAGAATAGGTAGAATTTGTGGAAATTGGGAAATTATGGGACATATGGTGTAATTATTACTTTGTTTACTAGCCACTAATAATACCAAACTCGTCATTTTTTCAAGCCACGTCTCTAAACCCCGAAGGTCAAAACATGGCTAACCCCAACTCACACCGATGTTGAACTTTGTCGAGGAAACGTATTCAATTTAGATTTTCAAATACTTAAATGAATTATTTTAAAGGGCTGACTTTTGTAAAGTCAAGAATAATATTAGGCCGTAAGGATTTGACTTTGGGAAAATTTCATGACCAAGATGTTAAGTTTCACCCATTTCAAATT
>CAIGRH010289964.1:0-10056 GCA_903798295.1 Fraxinus nigra | reverse complement strand
TATTCATGATATGTAAGAAAAAAACTGATATTTAAATATCATATTTTTGTGATGAAATAATATTATTGAGTTTTTTTAATATATGTTTTAATCACTTGAAATGGGGCACCATTTTAAAATCTCGCATAGGGCACCAAAAATCTCATAGCCGGCTGGTCAATGAGTTAGATATCATTGCTACAATTTTTCCTCTTAACAAAATAATTATATCTTTCCTATGTTAAAATACAATTCGCAAATACTATTCTGTCCTTTTTCTTTATTCAGGTAAAGTCCACGATATGTTTGGTAAAGTAGTTTATACAATATTGGAGGACGAAGAAACAGTTTAAAATTTTATTTGATACTTAATTGATAAACACCGACATTTCCTTATTTTCAAGGTTTGCTTATATGGAATTGCGTGAAGAGACTAGTGGCTTGAATGGTTCTTTGATGATGACATATGAATTTTGATGAAGTTTGAGAAACGCTTTTGAGCTTTGTTTTTATTTTTCTTATTTATGATATGTTAAAAAAAAAAGCACATATTTAAATATCATATTTTTGTAATGAAATAATATTATTGAATTTTTTTAATATATGTTTTAATCACTTGAAATGGGACACCATTTTAAAATCTCGCACAGGGTATCACAAATCTCAAGGCCGGCTCTGTCAATAAGTTAGATATCATTGCTGCAATTTTTCCTCTTAACAAAATAATTATATGTTTCGTATGTTAAAATACAATTCGCAAATACTATTCTGTCCTTTTTCTTTATTCAGGTAAAGTCCACGATATGTTTGGTAAAGTAGTTTATACAATATTGGAGGACGAAGAAACAGTTTAAATTTTTATTTGATAAACACCGACATTTCCTTAAAATATATTTGTTACTTAATTATAATTGAAAAATAAGTAGTTCAACTTATTTTTTCCATCTAGAATTACTCCTGTTTGATCACCAACTCTCACCTATCAATTCAAACATGCTAAAAAACACACAATATATATACATAAACACTTGTAGCATAGTCCATCAGCAAAAAAAATTGGTAGTAATAAAGCTGAAGAAAATGAAATTCGGAACAGTGTGTGGTATTTCAATGGCGATGCTAATATTTTCCTGTTTAGTGAGCCAAAATCAAGGCCAAGTTCAACAGCAAGAGTGCATGAACCAGCTTCAGCCTTGCTTGAATTTCCTAAACAGCGATCAGAATCCGCCCGATAGTTGCTGCAATCCGCTGAGACATGTGATCAAATCGATGCCGGAATGCTTGTGCAGTTTGATTACCATTAAGGGTGCCAACCAAGCCGAACGTGCCGGGATCAATGTTACCGAGGCTCAAACACTGCCCGGCAGATGCGGTGAACGTATCAACCCCATCGGCTGCATTACCGGTATGCCCTTGACCATTTCGTGACATTTGATGCACTAAATTGAATAACAACAAATTTAGTTACATGTCTCTCATTTTTCGACTAATGCAATTCTCGGTTTCAGGTACACCCGATACACGATCAAGAAATTCGCTTCCAAACTCCAGCAGCTCCTCATTCAGATTACCGGGATTGATTAAAGTAGTTGCTGCATCAATAGGAATTCTCATTCTAAATCCGTTGTAGCATATTTGAGCACTTGTGTTTATTTTTCTTGTGGGAGATGACAATAAAATATATAATATTTGTAGCAATAAAAATTTGTATTTCGACTATATATGTACCTGATTACTTGGGTTTTAAGCATTTTACGTTTGTTTTTTCTTTTACCTTCGATAGTTTCATAGACATTTTAAAAAATAAAAAATAAAAATCATATTTACAATCTAAAATATGCAAAGGTGTGTTTCTATATTCATTTTTGTGACGAAATTAATCCCCGATTTGGTAGGGATCAACAATCAATTTGAACTACATATTTCATAAAATCCACAACTTTTCCACCACATATTTTATCATTTTTTTTTTATCAAAATCTATTAAAAATCTGATTTTGAATCTTTACCAAACAGGATTTAAGAAAAGTTAAAATTACATTCATACAATCCTGCTCTCCTACTCCTAATGGACAGGATAAACTTTTTTCAAAGCTAATGAGGCAAGACAGCCGTAATTTTGCTTTTCACCGTTGGTTCTCTTGCTACATTAGTAGTGAAATATTTTAATATGTCCACTAAAACAAGAGTCAATTCTATACATTCATAATCCTATGTAATGTTATCCAATACTACTAACTGTGCTAATCTTTAGGGCGTTTGGCTAATATATAGTAAATAGTTTTCGTCTAGTGGGCCATAATGGAGGTAGTTGGTAGGTGGTGGCTTGTCACTGGTGCATTGGATATGATGAGTAGGATACAAAATTTGAGATATAGGATGTGCTGGATGGATCTTATTGAGGAAAAAACGTATTTTAAATAGTAATATGATGAAAAATATGTATTTAAAAAATAAGGAAAAGTCATTGATGTGATGACAAATATTATTTTATTAAAAAATGCGTAATTGAAAATGAATTTTAAAAAAAAAATGTATTTTAAAAGAATGTGTACCAAACGGGGAGCATACATTTGAAAAATATAGTAACTAAAGAAAGAAAAATATGTTTAGTACTCAGTCATGTGTACTTGCGTCTCTAGTTATCCAAGTCAAAGTATACTCTTCCGAATGCAAAAATAGCATTAGTGGCTTAATAACTCACATGAAATCTTGGAAGGATAATTATGCATAACTGAAGTATTACTTTCTTACTAGAAAAGTTTAAATCACTAATTTACAATACATCATGCAAAAGTTCTATTTTGATCAGGCAGAAACGTACAAGACAATGACTTCTAGCAGCCTAAACTAAAAGCAATACTAAAACACTCAAGTAAGGAAGAAGATGATACGATATGCAACAACAGGAATCTACGGCAAGTCTACGTAGGAAGAGAATATCCCCGGAGAACTCTGGAATCTACACCTGACTCCCGAACCAGTGCCACTCTCCCTGTCCTTGCCACCTTGATAAAAAATAAAATGGTCAGGTGTTAGAAATAATCACGAATAAATTGTTCTTGGGGAGACTTGATAAAAGAAGGCGTTTTCACTGATTTCTTTCTGTGCTTAAAGTACAGTTATTCCTCGAGGTTAAATACAATCTATACATGGAAGATCAGTGTGTGTATCGCCATGGCAAGGTACTATTAGACACATTGAAGGTAGGAAACGAGGTGATTTGGGCACAAACCTCACAAATTCCATAAGTCTCTAACAATTTCTGGAGTGCAAGCATCTTATTAAAGTCTCCTGTGAGCTGGAAGAATAAAGCTGAGTATTAGCAACACTGGATGAAAAAGCAACACAAAGATAACCAAAAAATTAACGGTGTAGTCTGAAAGTTCAGACAGTTTTATCAATGCAGAAATGAAAAGACTATTCTTAAAACTATATCTTGCACACACTTCTCTAATCGCATTCCAAACATAATATTTAACACTGCCAAGAAAATATGACTGTAGTTATCATCTTAGCATATTTTGGTGAGTCAAGCGAGTCAGTTAGTACATAATTGCTAAAGCTTCTTTTTTTTTTTTTTTTTTTTAAGTGCTTTATAAATTATGAGTCCTACGGAATATATGAATAAAAAGTGGATAGTAAATTAAGTTGTGAGTCTTACGAAAATATTTGAATAAAAAGTATGTTTGACCAACTTAAAAAAATTAAGCTTTGCCAAACATGCACCAAGTGTATATCAATCATAACACTCTATTAGTAACTTCAATCAATTTTCGCTGTTTCCCAATTCATCTGCACAAGACTTCCCATGCGCATATTGTGTTCTGGAGTTCATATTTTTCTCTTTAGGTTGGCATGATGTAGCCGTTGGAAGAAAATTATTCCAAAAATAATAGTAAAGGCAACTGAATAAATCAAATGCTGCTTCATTATGCATTGGACTTGACGCTCTCGTGATGAAGATACTAGGGATATTATGTGGAAGACTTACCAAGATTAGATACATTTAGTAGATACTAATTTATAAATAGGGATAGGGTTCCTGATTTTGAGGACTATTGATTATTGGCATACCTCCCAATTCCAGTGCACACCCTCATCCCTCACATAAGATGGGACATACAGGGGCTTGCGTGAAACCATACAGAGCAAGATAGAGTGCCATCTGAGATTGCAAATTTGCATACAGAAGATTTTTTGCTCTTGCAGGGCCTATGGAATACGATGAGTTAGAATAGATGTATTCCATCTATTTTATGTTCCTTATTTTAGCTATAAATTGATATGGGAATAGAATTGTATATCTTTTCTATTCCAAATAAGGTAATATTTTTCCTTTTCCTTTACAAGTAGGATTCGGGTCTTGAATTGTATGAATGATACAAGTTCAACTGTTCAACCAAAATTTCAACTTGGTAAGAGATCTAACTTGGGTTAAAATTGAAAATCGTTTTTGTTCCCCGGCGAGTGGTCTTGTGCCGCTCATCCGGCAATTATTATTATTATTATTATTATTATTATTATTATTTTTTGATATATCAATTTTGGTTCCCTAGGTTTTGGATATTAGGGCCTATATTAATGGGTTTCAAATTTAGCCCTAAAATTCAATTTCATTATAAACCCTAACTTGGCTGAACTTCTTAACTTGACATTAAGGGTATGTTTGATTGCGAGCATATAATCTGCACAGAAATAAAATAAACTCTAAGTAATTCAATTGCTTAGAACTTATTTGTATGAAAATTATTAATTAAATATGTTTGATTGATTTAATTTTCAACCTAAAAAATATTATATTTGTCCATTTTTTATTAGCGGGTAGATGAGAAAGAGGGAATAGGTAAGAGAGAGTGAATTACCTAGAAAATAAAATTATATCTCCCTAAAGAAAATATTTTCCTCGTTTTTAAGAAAAATATAATCACATGACCAAAAGTTGGAAAATATTTTCCATAAAAAAATTGTTAAAAAAAACCCCAAAAGTAGGAATTTGAGTGAAAAAATGACATTTTCCATGGAAAATAAAGCCAATCAAATACACTTTAAATGCAATAATGACATGGTGTTTTTCCTTTTCTAACTAGATATTCTTTTAAAGAAAATCTGCTATATAATGCCTCTAGTTGGTAGGGATTAAAATCAGATTTTTAGTAAATTTTGATAAAAGCTGATGAAATATGTGATTGAAAAGATGTGGAACCCAATAAATATGTGGTTGAAATTAATTGTTGACTTTAACTTAAATTAAAATTTGGATTTTAATCCCACCAAATAGGAACAATATTTTATTTGAGATTTCCAATTATTGGATTAAATCAATTAAGGTAAGATTTACATGAATTGGCGATTTGTGGAGAAGTATGTGCAAAGGCCTAGCATGCTTCTCCTTAAATTTCAGCAACACGCCCCTGACGTTTTCTAATTGTGCAAGTTGGCAACTAAGGTTTCAGAATCTAGCATATTAGTCCCTAAACTTTCTGAAAAGTTAAATTCGCCCCTGAACTTTCACATTCGCACAGGTTAGTCAATAAAATTTCTATATGTGACGAAATGGTCCCTAAACTTTCAGATGGAACAAATTAGTCCCCAAAGTTTCTATATGTGGCACAATGGTCCCTGAACATTTAGATTCTTGCATTTTGACCCATATTTCACCTTCTCCTTGGTCCGATTACCTCTCCGCCCATCATTCCAGTTCTGTGGGATTATTTTTTCTTAAGGCTGTTAGTTTTTAGTCAGGAGTATTTGGGATGTTGCGATTGGGTTGTTTCAGTGTGTTCTTGATGTTCAAACTCTGGATTGTTGTGCAAGAGATATCTTGCTACAAACATTGCTAGGTCTTCTACTACCTCTAATTTTTTATGGTTCTCGGATCTTTTGTTGTGATGGCTATTATTCTTCAGTTTCTCTAGTTTTTCTTTGAGTTGCAATCCTTCTGTGACCATTCTCCAAGTTGCACGACACTTTGCGTTAGTCAATCCAGCCACTTTTTCATGGTTGTTAACTCCTCGGTTTGAAAACTCAATGCTCTAAAACCCTTTTTGTTGTGCATGCAAAGCTTCTTCTACATGCGCAAGCCTTCTGCTTGCTCGAATGAGTTCTTAGCTTACTTGTAAGTTGATTTTAGATGCATGTGCACACGCTGTGTTTGAAGATTTCTTACCTTCTTATGCGTGTTGTGTTGTTTATGTGTGAGCTTCTATTGTGTGCGCTATTGGACATTCTATACATCATTATCCAAGTTGAGCATGTTTAATATCTATGAAGCAACTTGAGGGCAGAGAGTTAGAATAGGAGATTATTTAACGTGTATTTATTTATCTTATGTTCCTTATTTAGTTAGAAATTGATATGATAATAGAAGTGTACAGCTTTTCTATTCAAAATAGGATAATATCCTTTTCCTTTTACAAATAAGATTAGGGTTGGATCTTGTATATCCCTTGAATTGGATGAATAATATAAAAAGTTGAACTCTTATGTTATATGTCAAAATAATTATATGTGATAAGATAATTTCAGTCTAACACACATTTCTCATAAATTTGGTTGGGCGGGCTAGATCACAAGGTTCGGATCAATATAAAAGTATAACTATTTCTCAAGTGGTGATGTGAACTTGTTCGGTATAAATATGAATGTCTACCTAAATGCACGAGCAAGGACACTTGAACGCACGCACAACACACGTGCATATATATGAGTGGAAGTGTGTGGAACTCTCACCACCAAAAATTGCAAACAAAATAGTCAAGTGAAAGTCACTGAAGCGGAAAAATATGTAATGAAGAAAAATCTATTCAACAGAAAAAAGTCCAAAGAGAAATTGACCTCTAATGTTATTGTATGATCAGACACATCAACAGGTTTGGCCCTGAAAATATTGGCAATATCAAGGACATCCCTTCTAGCAGTAGCATTAACAGCAACCTTGATCAGCATCAGTTCACGCTCAGCAAATGGCAAGTGCGTCATATCCTGTACCTGAATAATTCAACAACATAATTTTTGTCAGCCATTTGATCTCACAACAATATGTAAATGATAAAAAAATGTACATTTTCAGATACTCTCAGCACTTGTATAAAAAGTACAACTTTGAATTGGATCAATAACCTTTTCTGATAAGTGACACCAGGAAACTTGTATGATGAAATTAAATTTTCATTCTTATTTGGAGAATACCGCTACAAACTAAATTTCTTAAATATTGAGGGAAAAAAAAGTCAAAAGTTGCAAAAATCCCGAAGACTATCACACATGATTCAAAGCATAACTAGGTTAGTGATAAAGGCAAACCATACAACCAAGAAAAGTGCACTTAAACTATAGTAAAGATCTGAATGATTTCTTGATAAAATGTATCCATGGAAATAGATAAAAATGTATGTAAAGAATAACAAATGCTTCTTCGTGGTGCATAATACTTGAAGAAAAAATAATTGTTCCAGATATGGTTGACACTTGACAGAAATATCATAAATCTCATGCACAATGTCATCAAAGAGAAGCAAGTCACCTCAGGAAGAACCCCCAAGCAATTCAGAATCAGATTCTCCGTCATAAGAGAGAGAAACTATAAACAGTTTCAGATAAAAATACCGGAAGGAACAACAGAATATATATATAACTACTCTTTTTAAGAATTACAAAAAAAGTCTCCATTTATAGGTTTTCAATAACTATAAAGATTCTACACTTCTTATGCAATCACTATAAGGAAATAATCAAACAAGATCTAGAGAATAAGATAGTAGGAAAGAACACACGGAAATATTTCCATATTGTTAAAATCAGACACCTAATATTAAAACCGAAAGGAATTTCTAATGATTCCAGTCAAACGTGACATGGAATTTGCATTCATCACCTCATGAACTTCCACCAACTTGTAAAATTGCTGAACCAGTTTTCCAATAGTTTCATCAGTTCCAGGAACAACAGTTGTAATCCGTGAGATCCCTTCAATTTCTGCAGGACCTACAGCAAGACTCTGAACCCACATAGAAAGTTTATTTAGAGAATGATCCAGGAAGCCCATGAGTAAAAAAAATAAAAAATAAAAAAGGTAAAAACGGGACAAGTTACAATAATTGAAAAAAGCCATTGTTAATAGCAAAAAGTATGACCTGAATGTTATATCCTTTCCAAGATATAACCCCAGTGACCAAGTTAAGCACTCCAGGAGAATCATTCACAAGCATGGACAAAGTGTGTGACTGAAACCCACTCGACTGCAGCATTAGGATAAGAGTATTAGATTGCACAAACAAGGAATGGAAGAACCATCTTATATTGCCCATTATCTAGCGACTGGTCCATTCTTAACCAGACTTCCAGAATAATACATTATGCATCCTAAGGAAGAGTTCAATTTGAAAGTGGGATTTCTTAAATCACAATGACTATTTAGTTCATGTTTGGGAAGATATTATAGTCAGTTTAAATTATAAACAGATAGAAACGAGTAGTGGATAAGTAGATACTAGATAGTACTTGTAGTCTCCACGGAATGTGTGGATAAAAAGTAGGTTTGACCATAGATTATAAACAGTGCCAAAGAAGATATTAATTTTGCTCACAGAATTTTTTATGTGCAACTGTCTAAGTTATAGCCAATCTGAGATCAGCTAAATTCTTCCTCAGAACATGAATTGTAAGGTAAATAGAATAATGAATAATCAAACAAATATGAATTATCTTGAAAACCAAGTAGTTTCTTACATCTGAATCATACAGAACTCCCCAGTGGGCATCAAGAACTTGATTTAAATAAAAGTCGCCATCCAATTCCACAGGATAAACGTCACCCTACAAACAACAAAGCATTCTTAATCCAATCCGTCAGAAATGATTTGGAATGAAAAGATACACAGTTGAAAGGAGACGAGCAGGCTTCCATTACATGCTAGATTTATAAAACTAAAATAATAGATTGGAATTGAAGAATAACTAACATCAATGTGCTGATCAAACTTACTAAAGAAAGCAACTAGATTCACATGGCGACAAATATTTGTTAAAGAAAAGAGAGTCTAATATGGCTAAATAACCAATTCTGGCAAGAACAATGAGCAATGGACCTGAAAATAAACATACATACGACTATGAGAAAGCTTGCAACTGCCACAGATGAAGTTAAGGAATCAGCCAAATAAATTATTTTCCAATAAGATTGATGTCACATTTATTTGGCAAAATATTCAGATTCTAATAAGAACAATAATCAGAAAATTATATAAGTATTGAGTCTGTGAAAAAATATGAAATTAACAGGTTCTTTATAAGAGAAACATTTGGAAAAGATGATATTTTTTCAAAATTGAACTTCAAACTCGGAAAAGTTCAATCAGAAATCATAAAATTATTGAAAAACTCCTTGTTAATTTGTCCAGCATCCAATTTTACCTACCCAATCATGACTCAAGACTCTTTGTGGTGAAGATAAAAATAGGTTCAGCAATCAACAGCAAAATTCGTACTTAAGAAAGGCAAATTGATGGAAGACTGAACACAATTTTTAGGGCTGACAAACATTTTGATTCACAGAAAGGTATAATTAAAGTTGGGCGAAGTGATGTCTAACCAGGAGTTAAAAGCAAATGAATCCGCTGATTATTAAAAGAAATGATAAGGGATGCATGAAAAAAGACTGAAAACAATAGCATTGCACCAGCTTTCTGGAGTATACCCTTGACACATTGTTGAGGTTGCCATTACATGGTTTTTCAATAATTTGTGGGGGTTTATTGTTAGAAATAGCATCCACAGGTATTGTTTCCTCAAGATCCGGATATGAAGCTGAGAAAACTTCCAAAAAGGAGCTGTCTCGCCCATCTTTTCCCTTCTCAAAGCAATCTACAAGTTTCATCAACTACACAAATTAGCATATCAATTAAGGAAAGTTGTTGGCCATTATGACATTGCAGTAAAAATACCATGTATGACTGGCAACCATGGTAAATTTGCATTGGGAAGATTGTAATCAGATATTGACTCGCATACAATGAGAAGCACTTCAAACAGACATGCAGGATAAACAGGCAGATAAAAAAAAAAAAAAAACTGTTT
>CAIGRH010289943.1:0-11874 GCA_903798295.1 Fraxinus nigra | reverse complement strand
ATTTTAAACTTGTTTTCAAAAACGTGTTTTCGAATATAGGAAATAGAATGCGTTTTCATTATTTTGGAAAATTGAAAATAAAAAAGGCTTAAAAACGGTAAAGAGAACATGCCCTAACTTTCTCATTTTTGACGGTTGGGTATCGACAGCCACTTGGACAATAAATAAATGATAACCAATGGTGCAATTTTTCTTAATATCAAGGGCATGTTTGTCTCCGATTTTGGGAGAAGAAATAAAGTTTTGAATAATATTTTTTGGAGAATGTGTAGTTGAAAAGTAAAGTAATTTTATTGGTTTGTGTGTAAAATATTTTATTGAGTGAATATGTGGTGGAGATTGTTTCCTGTAGTAAATAATCTTTGAAAAAATGGATGACAAACAGGGCCAAAATAAGAAAATACTAGTTGAAATCTTGTCCGCAGTGTCCAGTCAAGTGTAACAAACACGCCCTTAGGTGATGACAACTAACCCCTTCTATACCTTGTCTTTGTGTTAAATTTGGACTAGATTTTATCATCAGTACTTCAGATTGTGCAATTATTTCTGCAGGATCCTTAGGATGATTACTCTTAACAACCACAGCCATATGGCTTTGTCCTTTCTGAAACTGATTCAATATATCGTACAATGGCAAACAATCGGGGAACCTGTTAATTATAAGAGAAACCGCATCAGATTAACAATTGTCTAAATCAAATTATTTAATCATAGGAAACTGAGAAATGAAGTGAAAAATGCACCACGAACCCTGATACCTAGGTATTCTCCTGATAGTAAGATCCCTGATAGGGGTTTCATCTTCCGGATGGCATTTTATTAAATTCTTGACCTAAGTCCATTATTCAAAAACAAGACACATGACGACAGTTTTAGTATGGTGGACAATACTAAGTAAAATTAGCTATATACTTACCAGAACGAGGCCAACAATGTTACTCGGACTTCCTGAGAACACGGGTACTCGACTATGCCCTTTGCTTATTATCAGACTCATTGTGTCACTGAGGACAAGAAGTATCAGCACGTACGTAGAAAAACAAAAACCTGAGGAGAAAAACTGGGGGCTTAAGTGGCCTACTTGTCGAGTTTGGCATTGAGATCAAGAGAGAATACTCCATTTAATGGTGTCATTGCGTCTTTAGCTGTTTTTTGAGTTAAATCCAAAGCTCCAGAAATAATAGTGGTTTCGTCATTGGTTAACTCACCACCTTTTCCCGCCTGATAATGAAAATTGTTCACGTTTAGCCAAATTCTATGAAACAACATATGTTTGAAAGAAGTTTAGGTACTAAATTTTAACCTGGTTTGCATGCATATCTACAAATGTCTTTAGCTCTGCACGACGGAGTAAAACGGAATGCCCCTTCCCGAGCAAAAAATCCAACAGCTTCCAGAACGCGAAGAAAAGTTCCGAATTTAGACAACATAGTCAGAAAATCCAAGAAGAGAGATTATATCTCATGTTGCATCATTCAGTGTGAGAATATGCAGTATTTTCTTCTGTTAGACTGGACAGTATTAAGTGAAGAAAAAAGGATAAAATTTTGTTTATTATAGTGTCTATTCCACACAGTACAATATACTAAATTTGGATTTAGCTCATTAAGAAGTTCTGTACCTTGCTAATGGGATAAGATAAAGGAAAGACAATTATGACTAGCAATCGAACCAATCCTGATAATCTTGCCCCAATACATAGTCCATACCGAGAACAAAGGGCCTGAGGAATAATCTGGTTAAAGAAAAGGCAATTAATTTTCACATAAAGCTATTAGTAAGAAGCACTTCTCATTAAGAAAACTAAACAAGAGCTTACCTCTCCAAAAGCAAGTATGAGAGTAACTGATATTAGTATAGCACCCCATGCAGGGAGAAGAGCGTCGATGAAAATTGGTAGCGCCTAAGTTGACAAAATCAAAATAATAAGTCAAGGTTCCTAATTTTGTACCAACATGAAGCGTGAGATTGTACAAGGAGGTCATGTTTTGTATGGACGGCACTATTCGGTATTAATGAAGAAAATTGTACTGCCAGTGGCGTCTAATGCGTACCAAACATGCATTGACATTAATACCTCCATTGCGAGGGCGTTACATATGAGTAGGGTACATAGTAATAAGTGTTGGTTCTTGACAATGGGAAGAATCTTCTCTGCAACGTTGAAAAGAAATCAAATCAAAAGTCCAAATATCATTGCGTAAAATTTAATCGTAGCCTAAAAAATAACAATCTACTTTAAGATTAAACAAACCAGCATTTTTCCGATCCTCAGGCTGACCGGCTTTTATGAGGACCTCGAGATCAACGAGACTAAGGGACATGAGTCCCAGGGTTAGACCAGACATGAGGCCAGCAAATGCCACTAGTGCCACACATATGACTAGGTATACCCAAAACATTGTTTCACAACATGGGACATCATTGGCTGCCATTTTACTGAAATATGATCAAAACAAAACTTTGGCTCGGAAACACAAAAGTATTGTACGTGCTTTTTGAAAGATTAGGCTCGGAAGTATCCAGAGAATTTCTTAAGTCGGAAGAATTTGTAAGTTCTTTCTTTACAGAAATGCTGGACTTTGTACAATAAGAAGTACCATAAAAGGAAATTGTCTTAGATAGGCTGTTTAGGTATGGACATGGTACAGAGGTTATATACTATGGAGGTGAAAGAATATATGCTTATGGATAAGAGGAAGAGGACAGATGATTATCAGTAAATATAAAAGCCAAGAGCAGTTGTCGTGAATAGTTGAATAAGGTTGGATTAATGGAGAGTGATGACAAGTGATATTCCTTAATTAAGTTATGAGGATATCTCATTTTTATCGAATTGGTAAAAACCTAAACCCTATTTGAATTCTCGGAATAGAACAAAAGAAAAGTTTGGTCGAAGTAAATTTGAGAAAAAGTTCATTTGACGAAAAAATGTCGAGAGCTAATCATAGATGGTCAGATTTCAGTTATATATTAAAGATGGAGAAATACATTCTCTAGCTACATTATTTTGTAGATGGAACCCACCCTCCAAACATTTTAAGAGAATCCTTATACATGCAAAGGGAAATTATGTAACATTTTAGATTGAAGTTTAAATCAAGATGGTGAGTTTAAATCAAGTAGGAATTATTAAAAAGTGTACGATGTCTTACTAAATACCGCATGTCGTTGGCAAACCGATCAACCCAACCCGACCGACACTTCATCAGTTTGAGTTGGATTGAGTTTCAACATTTACACGAGTTGGGTTGGTTTGATTTTAGATCAAACCGACCATATTGGGTTGGGTTGACACAAAAATCAACATAATCCACGCTCACCCCTAATTTACAAAGGTGTAGAATAAATAGCAATGTCACTTCTCTTATACTCGATTAGACAAACAAATTTTGTTACTTCTTTCCTATTCTAGTTATATTTATTCAAGCCCACACGCCTTCAAGTTTAAGAATTTAACCTTGAAATTCTTGGTTCCGATAATTATTCAACAAGAGAAAATATATACCTCCAAAAGAATTCCGATAATTTTTAAAAGAACTTTCTCTTCCAAACTTCTAAGAAAAGTCACATTACTTCTTCTAAAAGTTCTTTTAAATTAAAAGAAGTATTTTTATAAAATTATTCAAACGAATTTAAAAGTAACTTTTGAATTTAAAAACCTAATTTTTCTTCTTCTCAAAAATCATGTCAAACAGATCCTGGACCTCAGATTAACATAAAACAATGGCTTCTAATTTTGTTCACTGCCGCCCAATATCAAATATTCCGTATTTGAGAGAGAAAAAAAAAACTCAGAAATGGAAAAATAAATATAAATATTCTTAGATAAACGCGTTGGATACGCGTTTTGTTGCTAATGCTTGCTTACAAGACAGTATTTTATTCTAAACTCAGAAAACTCTGTGATTGATTACATTATTTACTTGAATATTTAATTGTTGAATGGAGCAGTTGGATAATTTTTGTAATTAATGGAAAATCTTAGTCTAACTGTCACACATTACTAAATTTAGTACAGTTTCTGACCGGATTTATGACGGATTCCTTAAATTACCCCATATTAGCACTCAGTAGATATGTATTAACATGATTTGGTTACGGTTAATCAAAAGGGATGAACCGCAATTTTGACGGCCCCCACCTGTCCTACCCTGGGTCTTGGTGAAGGAGGTAAATCACGGGTTATGCTTCCAAGGGTACAGGGTGGAAAACTACTTGTACACTTGCACTTACCCAATGACCAAATCCATATTTCAGGATTCGAACCCTTGACGCGGCAGTTTCAAGCAAAGTTGGAGTTTTTCTACCTTCTCCTTTTACTACTCGGAGATGTGCCATGTGGACAATTTGGTTACGGTTAATGCATTCGACCCAAGGCAGGTAAAGCGTGTATGAGGTCGAAAATTACTGATGCTCATCCTATTTACACTAACGATAATCAGTGAGAGTTGTAGAAAAAAATTATCGTACATAAATTATATTCTAATAGTTAATCTTTTGTAGTGCATAAAATCGGACATAATTTTTGACTTGTTCTTCGCAACGAAAATAAAGTAATTCACAATTTTTGCCTTTTTTTTTTGGTTATTACTTCTTCGATTATTCAGTATAGATCAATTGTGTTCCTCTTTTCAATGGGCCATTGTTCACCATGAGAAGCACTTTCGGAAATAGATAATATTTTCATTTTTGTCGTACATACAGTGAGATATTATTTTAAAATTTAAAATTGTCAATTATAAATATATTTCTTATTTATTTCTCTATTTTAATAAGATGCAATCAACTTAAAACTCGATATCTTGATCCGATATTTTATTAAACAATTAATCCATCTTATCATTTACACTATTATAGATAAAAATAAGTATCATTTGAGTGGTGCTATTTACATCAACGTTTTTATATATACATCCGCTTCTAAAAGATAATTATATTATATTTTTTATCTCGTGTAAATTTACCTAAATGGACGTATATAAAATTAAATAAAAATATGAGTGTTGACTCTTCCTATATTACAAAAAGATCTAGAGAAAATTGCAGTATTGTTATCTGATTTATTATTTGAGTTGTAAGTTGATAAACCACCTTTAGAAATGAGCAAGTACATCCTCAACCTTGCATAATAGTTGCACAATCAATTGCAAATTTATATATTAAAAAAAACGTCTAACTCCTCGTTAAGTTGTTGTGCGGACTTTATATTTCCAAGTTTATAGAACTCGATTTTGTATCTCAAATTGAGCTGGTACATAAAAATTTGATTAAAGGCACGTTTACATAGTAACACATTTTAATAAAAAAATTAGATGTCATTTAATAAGTTTATTTTACACGCTTATGAGTACTTTTAAAATTGCAAAATTATTTGTAAAATGAGCAAATTTCTACTTAATTTACTATAAATATTATCATTATAGATAAAATCCAAAGTTTAAGATATTTGGAACAAAAATAAAGATTTTTAGCCTAATTGAAGTTGGTTCATGATAATTGAAGACTAATCAAATTGGGCAGGATTGACAAGAAGTATTGAGAGAACAATCGGAGGAAAGTCGCAATTTCCGAAAGTAAAATTCAACTTATTGAAAGTTTAGGAATTGATTTATGCACTTCCGAAACTTGAGGAGGACCAACTTCAGATGATTATGAAGATTTATGGACCATCATGGACACTTTTGTTAGTTCCAGGATGAATATTGAAAATTTAGATAAAAAAAGGAACTAAAAGCTTGGAAGTAGGGACAGAATTGTAAAACAATGAAACTTATAGGGATTGGACCGCAGTTTACTAACCGCGGTCAGGCACTATTTTTGAGAACTGTGAAAGGTTAAGAATCAATTGATTCAAAGTTTAACTACAACTACTTACTACAGAAAATAGAGAGAACTTTCTACATGCTATGGACATTTTCTGGAACACCATGATGGAAATTTACTTAATCATACATAGCAAAAAATAAAATAGATTTCAATTCTCATCAAAGATTTGTTTTGTATCTATATAGAAACTATGATAGAAAATTATACCTTTGATAAATTTTTTAAAGAACAATTTTGATCTACAATCCACAACTATTCAGTCTCCATTGAAAATCCACACATGAAACAAGATTTTCACGAGTTTTGTGGCGGTGCTGATTTTTTTGGGCGATTTTTATTTGTTGCGTGTGGTGGTCGTCGCGGTGGTGGTGTCAATGTTAGTGGTGGTTGCTGGTTGTGATCGTGTGATGGTCATTGCAGTGTCGGTGGTGGTGCGACTATTGTTGTGGATTTGATTTGTTGGTGTTTTTAGGCGACAGTGGCAACGATATTGTTGGATATTGTTGTTGGTGGTGGTTTTGGTGGTAGTTGTGATGGTTAGGTGATGGTGGTGATTTTGAAGTGGAAAATGGTAATTGTTGGAAGTGGTGGTGCCTAGTAGATTGGGATAGATAGTGGAATTAAGAGGGTTTATGACCAATTGTTTGATATTGTGACCATTAATTTGAGTATTCTATGACTAAAAAATAACATGTGACCAATAAATAATATGTGACCTAAAAATTTGAATTGTAATTTATGAAATTTGTGATTTGTGACAAATAAATGAATTTGTAACCAAATTGTATAAAATTGAGACATTAATATATGTAATTGTGACTTCTAATTTTTTTTATGTGTGACTGATGAATAAATTGTGATCTATAAATTTTTTGAATTGTGATCGTAAAATAATTTGTGACATGTAAAATTTGTGATTTGTGACCAATTATATAGAATTTGTGACCAAATTATATGAATTTATGACCTTAATATATTTAATTAGTAAAATATATGTTTAATTAATTAATTAATTTATAAACAAAATTTAAAAAAATCTGAGATTTAAAATTTTAAACCTTGAAAAATCTGAAATTTTAAATTTTAAACATTCTCTCTTAAATTTGAAATTGGTGAAACTTAACCTCTTAATTATGAAATTTCCCCTCAATTAATTAATTGTTCAACCCTTGTTAATTAATGAACGAATGAATCTCATTATTCTAATTCTCCTTTTTGTGTATGATCTATTAGGTTCCCGATCACGATATTTAACAATGTGAATTATTGCTTTTACTAATCAAAATCAATAAATTAAAATACTCCTTTTAATTTATCACAAATTCACATCCGTTGTCTTAAATTGACATCTACCAATGTGTTAGGACGATATATATGACGAAAAATGTCACGTTGTATGACAAAACCAAACTTGTTAGTTTACCGTGAAATTGCAATCCCTTTGTTAACATGATTCGATCAATTACGAGATATGAATTTGTATCATCTCGATTATCAATCATATCTTTCATCCCACCCTTAAGTCCATATAAGTCAAAAGTTCTTTTCGACTTATGAGCACAACTTGACCAACGATTTCGTTATCAACTTTACTCAATAAAATGTAGATTATAATCTCTTACTATCTAAAAGTGATGAACCCCCTATTGATCATTTACAACATTCATATGATTCTAAATATACCCGAACGATGTCGTATTAGTGATCCTTGGTGGAGTAATATCTAATATCACCAAAGTATGACTGTCATCATAAAAGACACTGTGATGGCCTTAGGTCGAATGACCAATTCCACTACCGAACGTTAGAGATTCACCACTGACAATCAGATAGTTATCCACGTAGAATCTCCCCAACGGGTCTTCAAAATTTTGTCCTATAACAAAACATTCACGTATACATTTAAATGTCACCACACTTTAACATGTGAGATCGACTACTTATTTCACAAATAAGAAATGTCCCACATGATGGTCTATCTGTAATAACAATATCTGCATCTCATTATTACTTACGACCATGGATGATATAAGATTCAGTCATATGTAATTTGAATCTCACAATCACAACTCCTTGTGATTAACAAATTACTAAAACTTAAATCTATGGACTCTATTATTTAATTTATTAGAATATTAATTCAATTAAATAATGGATCTGCCATAAATAAAATGCATCAATTATATATCAAAATGTTTGTGTCCAAAATCGATTGAACCTAGGACATAACACTTACCCATAGAGTGACCAGAATTTACAACATGCTAAGATTCAGTCTGTTGAGTTTCTTTCTTTTGCTGATACCTGTGGGATCTCGGAAATAGTAGATCATTCAGTTGTCTTTCAGCACTATACTCTGAAGAGGCCTGCAAAAGCAACATACTTCAGTGAAAGGGAAGAATTGCGGTCGTGTTTTCTTCACTGGCAACTAGCAGTAAGAACTAAGAATAAAATAATGAATCTCAGTTCTTGTTGAAAACTTTTAATTTGTTCAAATTTCGGTAAGACCCGGCTTCTATTCCAACTTATAATCTTATCACCATAGATATGCGAAATTCCACTCACAGCCTTGTCTATTCCAGTGTCTAATTTGTGTAGATTGTATGCACGTCAGCCATGCGTCAAGACATAATTATAATGTTAATCATATATAGACAAAGACATGATGAAGGCATGGCCAAGACAAATAACAGCCTACAAGACAAAACTGGAACCTTCAAGGTAGTTGATACAACCAAAAGAATTAAATATATACCCGTTTCTTAAATGCAAAGCGCAATGTCTGCACTTGTGTTCCTGAGCAAACTCTCAATTCAAAACCAAGGCTATCCACGCCTATAAGAGCTACCTCCTGTCATAATTTCAATTATAATATTAGCAGCAAATTTTAGCTTTGTATATCAAAAAATCTCTGGTGACATGTAAGATTGTCTTTCCTCTGGTAACAACACACTCAAATGGTTACTAGCAGCAGATGATTCAAGATCAAGCGCCAATCACTATGTTAAATAATTTGTCTCAAGGTACTAAATGGTATATTTTCAGGGTGGAAAAACAGCCTAGATTGAAGTCCACACAAGCAGGGAGAGGGTGGCTACTGATTCTTTCAGATTCATTATGCTGTCACGTTCAACCACAGCCGGAAAAGCCAAGCATTTATAACATGATACCAGGTATTATTTACCAAGTAATATTTCAAGTTCTTCCTTTCTCTTTGTTTGTGCTAATCATCGCATTTCCAATTCATAATATTTATAAACTTTTAGATATCACTATATCGAGTTACCTGTACTTGCATACCCATGCATCTCCAACACAGAGATTTAAGAGCTTGCGTGGTCTTTTCTCCACCGGCTTTAAGACGGGATATAATTTTTGCAGCTGAATGTGATATCACATCAGGTCTGGCTCTCCTAAAATCTTCTATTTCAACAAAGCTCTGCACAGCAAGCACAAAATTATCAAAAAGTTTTACTTTTCAGGCTAGTAGAAAAAAAGCATAACACCTCAAAATGTTTCAGAGAATGCATAATACAAGTTAAAATATTATCGCATAAGATTATGTATCAAATCTGAAATGTCTGTCCCGTCAATTTAATTTTTTTTAAAGTTTTACCTTCAACACAGGAAAAAAAATATTACATAAGCAAAGGTGATTACAACAGCAGAATTTGCACACGGAAAACAAGTATATTTCTGTAGTGAAACAGTTGAATCCGAGTATAATGAAGAACATATCAGTATTCAGTATAATAAGACAGGTCTTTGTTTTCCTAAATGCATTACTCTATATACTTCTAATGCGCAAGACTGGTTTTGATTAATACATTATTGAAATAGTTGTATGATCATCTTATATTTATTACTATTGCAAATAAGATGTTGCCTTCTACTAGTGGACATAAATCCATTCTTTCCTTTCAATATCCGTTGCATCTTTCAGATGGGAATTTTTTTTCCATTTAGCATAGAACTACAAGCAAATGTACATTGTCATCTTTTCCACGTTCATTTTCCTTTTGTTAATTTAATTGACTCCATCTCCTTCCCTAAGTGTCTTTCAGAAGCTTCATCTGCCCATTCTCCGTGCCAGGTGTGATTCTTGCTCTGCACCAAAAATGATATGTGGGAACTATTTTACTCTTTTACCCGGTAAATCCTGTGTGGGTTGTAATTGGGTATTTAAATTAAAGTTCATCACACATTGGGTTTGGATCACTTGAGAACCTTTTCCCAGTAGGAAGGGTCACCTTTATCAGGTTTCTGGTTGCCACTTTTAATCGGCTTTACATCAATTAGATGTAAACAGTGCCTGTTTGCGTTGTAATGCAAATCTTGAGGCTGTGGTAGATGTGAAGCAACCTCCTAATTTTGTTGCTCAGGGGAAGCCTGGGCTCTTTCTTTATTGCCGAGCAATTCGTGTAAGAAATACTCCTTGAGCGGCAAAGGCAAACACTGTGTGGCCTTAAATGGCATCCTAGAGCATAGTTTGGTAGGTATAGTGGTGTAGTTATGGCCTATGGGGTTTGGAGATATTTGGTGTAGATCACTCATTGTTCTACAAGCATACTAATTACACAATGTTGTTAATATGTTGCCGACACAAAAATCACGAGAGATGATTGCACAGGAATTCAAAGCTTAAAACAGTTTCCATACCAGAACAATGCTCTAAGCCAGTTAAAGGAACCTTTTGGATGCTGAATGAGGTCAATTCATGGGATCCCTCCGCGTCAGAGAAAGTAAGTTATTGATCTGTTCTCTAAACTTGAATTTAGGGTGTCTAAACCTATTAACACTTCTATAGATCAATGTATCTTGGAGGTAATCAACATGCATTACAGGATAATCCTGGAAGGTATAGAAGATCAGTTGGAAAATTGAACTATCTCATAGTCACAACTCACAGGACCAGACGTTTTGTATGGTTAGTCAGTCTCTTACCTCTCCAAGAGTAGTCAAGGATGCTGTGATGTGCACTTTTTAAGTATCAAAGGTGCATGCCAACTAGGCTAGATCTCAATTTGATAGAAGGTAAAACAACTGGATACTATGTATTCACCAGCAGTAAAGCAGTATCTTTGGAAAAATAAGCAGCAGGATGCAGTCCCCAAGGTGGTCTGAAGTATCAAGCAATAGCTTGTGCTACTTGCAATTTTGTTTGGTTAAAAGTGTACATTCTCACTCAGGGACTTAGTACGATAATCAGGTTGCATACCAGTTAGCTGATCTAATCATTAAGCCATTGAGTGGTCAGGGGGGTAGTACTACTGGTAACAAGTTGGAAATAAATGATAAATATGCTCCACCTTTAGATGGAGTGTTGATGAAGTGCATAAGGAGTTAGAATTTATGATGAGATGGGATCGCAAAGCAAAATAATAATTTCATGACAACTTCGGGTTTGTCTGTTTTAGACTAATTGCTAGTCTAATTTGATTGGANAAAAATATGTTTGGTTTGTTATTTTGAGAAATTATTTCTCAAAACAGAAAACTAAAAAACGTGTTTGGTCCATAGGAGGTTATTGAGAAGATTAACTCAAATGTTTATTGTTTGAAGCCACCAAGTCATATTCGTACATCCGATGTGTTTAATGTCAAGCATTTGGTATCATATCGTGGTGATAATTTTGATTATGATGAGGCTTCTTCCTCGTAAAGTTTGAGGCCAAATCTTTCTCACCCTGGGAAGAATGATTAAGTGCATAAGGAGTTAAAGTTTATGATAAAGTGGGATCGCAAGACTAAATAATGATTTCATGATAACTTTGGGTTAGTCCGTTTTTGACAAATTGCTAGTCTTGTGCGATTGGAAACGGGCCAATGATCACAACTCAGAGCCTTCGGCCATGACGTACGTTGAATTTTGGGCAGATTTCGTCGTTTAGGCCATCGATTAAGTGTTTTTGCCATTTATGAAAATTTTTATTTTGGTAATATCTCATTCAATAAAATTCGGATTCGTATTCCATTCGGAGGACGATCCTAAATTTTAGGAGTTTCAATTTAAGTTGTTATTTCGAATTTTTCTATTTATGGAAAA
>CAIGRH010289899.1:0-11108 GCA_903798295.1 Fraxinus nigra | reverse complement strand
AAAATAGCAAAGAGAACAACCCTTAATTCATTCCCCCAAACACAAACGATCTCTTCCGACTTCCGCTTCAAGCTCCTCATGCTACTGCTTCATTCTATTTCTTCGATAGCTTTATTCCACAGGTAGGCGACGGCTCTTCACGGTGGCAACATACCTGCCTTGTTGAGGTGGGATGCAAGTGATGTGGTGATGATTGGTACAATCTGTTGTGGTGCGATGGATTGGGATGAGATGAGGCAGTGGTGCGATTGCGGTGGTTGTTGATGGAGGTGGTGGTGGTTATGGTTCGTTGAAGGTGGTACGTTTGAATTGAGGCGACAACATGATTTGGGGGGTGCTGGCAATGGTGGAACGTGGCGTGAGGTAGGGGAGATGACTGGTAATTAGTGACTATTTAATTTGGTAACTGTGATCAATTAGTTTAATAATTTATAATAGAAAAATAAGTTGGTGACTAAAAAGTTTTGAAATATAAAATTTGTGATTTNGAAATATAAAATTTGTGATTTTTGATCGACGATAAATCGGGACCAATGAATTCAATAATTTGTGATCAATAAAAAAATTGTCTTAATAAATTTGTGATTGTAACACTCAATGATTGTAATTAGTTCATAATTGTAGCTATGTCAACGAGTCGAGCCGATCGACTCTAGCTTTTTTGTGCCGAGCTTTTTTGGCCGAGTCAAGCAAAGCCTTGCCACAAAAATGAGGCTCGGGGGGTTTTTTTAATGTCAAATGTACATTTTTTATTTAAAAAATTTAAATTTGGAAGGGTTTATATGTACTATAAATTAAATAAAAAAGCTCGGACTCGACTCAAGCTTTTTTGGATCCGAGTCGAGCAAAGCCCGATCAAAAAAATGAAGCTTGACTCGAGCCTCAACTTGTTATAACTGAGCCCAAGTCGGGCCCGACTCAAGTTTTTTCCGAGTCGAACTAGAGCCGAAGAGCTTTTTTGCCTTCTTTACATAATTGTGGTCATAAATTGCATGGTGTCATGATCTTAACCTATTTAATTACATATTTTATTAATAAAACCTATTTAATTAATTATTTGATTAATAACACCTTATTTTTTAAAAAGAACTTCACAAGTTTGTCAAATCTCAGTGTGTATTTTAAAGTGGTAGATATGTATTCGGGAAAAAAAAATCATATTTCAGGTGTATAGTTTGCACCAATTCAAAAATCAGGAAGATAGTTTAACAATTCAAAACTCAGGTATAACGTAATTAATTAAAAATATTTATTAATTAGGTCACAATTATACAATTAATGGTCACATATACAGGTCACAATTTTTTTATTGGTCACATATTATCAAATTAATTGGTCAATGATGATTTCAAGGTCACATATTTTCAAATTTATTGGTCAAAGATTATTTGTGAGTCACATATTGTCAAATTTTTAGGTCACAGTTAAATTTTTTGTCACAGATAACCAAATACTTGGTCACATTCACAAACAATAACCACCAAAGTCGCTACGCCCGCCACAAAATCGCCACCACCTCCAACAACCGATCACAATTAAAGTCGTCGCATCCCTGCCGCCGTCTCCACTGCCACGACCATCCACCAACAATAACACCAACTACCACCACCACCACCACCCAAAACACCATAGATCCGCCCCAACCACCAACAGATCTGCCCAGACCACAGCCACACACCACCAACAGATCCGCAACGCCTGCCCACAGCACCTTACCGTACACCCACAGCACCGCCACCGCTGAAGGATCATATAGATCTTGATACATTGGTCAAGAAGAGTTCTGGAGGGGGGTTTTGGGCTACGGCCTTAGTTTTTAGTAAGAAATGGCAAAACTGGAGGCACAAGCAGAAGATGAAAAAGCAGGATGTGGGGAAAACTCGGGAACATTGCCTGTGCAGAAACCAATTTCCATGCGTTACAGAAAGACTCAATCTGAGATTGCAGATTCCGGTAGAAGAGCCAAAAATGATGGGGAAAACTTGACTGTTCATGTATAGCAGTCTGATATGCAAATTCCGATAGAGGAGCCAACAATGATGACTGTGAATGGCGTTAATAAGGATGAGAGTGTGCCTAGAGGATCGACACAGACTCGGGAATACTATACAGACTCTTCATCAAGGAGGAGGAAGAGTCTTGATAGGTGTAGTTTCATTAGGAAGATCGCGGCTGCTGTGGTGGCAAAGATCGATGAGTTGAAGGCTGTTTCTAATGAGGGAGAGGGAGAGGGAGAGGGAGGGGGAGGGTGGGGAAGGGAGTGGATAGATAAATTAGGTTATGAATTAGAGTTTTAATATAATACCTGATTTTTTAATAAATGAATTTTGGATCTGATTTTTAAAAACAAATCTTTAAACACCTTATTTTTTATAATTTCCCTATGTATTCTTCCCTATTTCGTTAATTGAGGCCGTGGGGCGGAAGGGGTTGTGTGATAGGTATTGGGCCTAGCCGAGGCCCTAACTCGATTTTTAATGGGCACAAACACAATCACAATGCAGTTTTCTGTAACAGCGTGCAACTCTTCTTCCTTCTTTATTTCCATCATATTGCCAATTCTTCATGATTGTCCCTCCAATAAAACATCCATTACTATCATGTTTAGTAGGAAGAACTTGAATTTGATAGAAACTAACAATATTAATTAGGCTAAAATGTTATTTTTTACACCGTTCAATTCAATCATGTTTATGCCTTGTTTGATAGGTGATAATTTCCATGAAAAATGGAAAATATTTTCCATCTTCCAATTTTTTCCCTGTTTGATTTGCAAAGTTTTTAATGGAATTCTTTTTTCCTGCTACAGCCTCATGCGCCTAGTTTTCAAGGTTTTGATGGAATTTGTTTTCTTTTGGTTTTGGTGGATTTTGATTTTCTAGGTGTTTTTTTTTTTTATTTGGGCAATTGAAAAAAATTCTATCAACAATGGTGAAAAAAAAATCTCTTTAATAGACAATTTTCATGTAAAAAAAGTCAAACGAATAATATTTGATATGGTGATTTTTTTTTTTTAAAAAATGGTAATTGGAACAAATTCTAGACCCAATGATAGAAAGATTATTACTTTCATCGACAATTTTCTTAAAAAACAAAATCAAACGAACACCAAACTTTCAACATTTTTCAGATGGAAAATTATACCAATCAAACACAATTAATTATAATTTCCAGTAAATCAATTTCTAGACAATTCAATTTCCCGTAATTCATTTTCTTTCCACTCATTTTTCACATTTGCAATCAAATGGACCTTTTAGTATTATTTACCAATACATGAAAACTACTGTGCCAAGGATACCACCTCAAGAGAAACACCCGTGTGTCAATGAACTTTTACAAATGAAAACAAGTGTCACTGAGAGGGTTTTGAGTCTCATTTTTTTGAAAATTCATTTTTAACTACACATTTTTCAATAAAATAATATTACATGTAAATAAAAAAAAATTATTAGGGTGTGTTTGAGTCACATTATTTTGAAAAAATGTATTTTGGAATAGTAGATTAATGGAGAATGTGTGGTTGAAAAAGAAAAGAAAAATTATTAATGTGATGGAAAATATTATTTTATTGAAAAATAAAGGATTGAAAATGATTAGAAGAATGAGAATAAAAATTTTAATGTGGCTCAAAGAGGAGCTTAATTTTTAACCACATTCTCTAAAAATCACTATTCAAACATGCATTTTTTTCTCTCAAAATGGGGCTCAAACAAGGGCATAAAGCTAATTATTATTGTCACTTTTAACTGAATTGCCAGTATATTGGCCATGAATATTGTTATTTCATTTATCTTTACACAATAAAGTAGAATGCTTTGAAGTGCTAATACGAATTTTACAACAATAAACTAAATCTTATTCCCGACTATATGAATCCCTTTTTAGCACCCTGTTCGGTTCTTTGCTCCATTTCTATTAGAAAATTATAAGAAACATTATCACATGAAAATGGTCTGCTAAATAGAACACGTTATGGATCTTATGAGCAATGAAATTACTACAATTTGCAAGGGGGTTCTCTATGGGACCAAAAAATAGGATTCCAACTAAGAGTAAATGCCAAAATTTTCATGATTTTTTGAATTGATTCTTGCATGACTGCATCTACTTTCTGCATTTTCATTGCTCCAACTTTATTCTCTTTTTTGGCCTTTATTTACACAGTTTTGCACCTCTCCGTATCGCAATCTGTTTTCACTTCTCCAGTTCCTCTTCCACCAAGGGCCATGTGTGAAACAAATTGGAGTCTAAATAGCCAATACGTGTATCTCTTATTTCTTCTATTCTTTCATTGCTCTTCTTCCCAAAGGACCTGCTCAAACTGTGGCTCCCTAAAAGTTCCATATCCCTTGAGCACGAATAGTAAATGTGGTGATCCCGAATATGCTCTTCGTTGTGATCCTCACTCTCAAAAGCTATACTTTGATTCCCTTAATGGAAGTTCATACCTCGTTCTCAAAATCATGCCCTCTATCCAGCGCATGGTGGTGCAGTCATCGCCCTGGCTTCCAGACACCTGTATCACTAAAGACATGGTAGACAGCGAGGGACTATGGTTGAACCAGTCACTTCCCTTTAATGTCACTTCATCCAACACTATATTCCTTTACAACTGCTCTCCTCGACTCTTGGTCTCTCCTCTCAATTGCACTCCTTCTAGTCTTTGCCATAGATACCTCGATAGCTCTGGACATGTTGATGCAAAGCGCGCCTTTCAGTGTTCGAGTGGACCGTATCCATGTTGCACTTTTCTTGCCGGTGGCATGCCATCAGCATACAAGATTCGGCTTCACACTTCAGGATGCAAGGCATTTAGAAGCATTATTCACTTGGATATTGGAAAACCAGCTAATCTGTGGGAGGAGGGATTGGAAATTCAATGGTCTCCCCCACCTGAGCCACTTTGTAAATCCCAATCCGATTGCTTGAGACCTTCGACATGTTCAGCCACTGATAAAAATGGTATCTATCGTTGCCTTTGTCACGCGGGCTATCATTGGGACCCCAGTCTTGGAAATTGTTCCAAAAAAAAGAAGGAAAATTCCAACTTTAGCCTCACACTGAAGGTGTCTATTGGGGTGGCTGCATTTTTAGTGTTGGCTGCAATATTAATTTCTATGGCACTATTTATAAGATCCCGCAGATTTTCTTACCAGAAAAAGCTATCCAAGGAAAGAGAAGACATGTTAAAAGCAAGCAGTGGAGGAAAATATGCAAGGATGTTTAGTCTTAGAGAGATAAAGAAAGCTACAAATGGATTCTCTAAAGAAAGGATTTTAGGCAGTGGTGGTTTTGGAGAAGTCTATAAGGGAGAACTTCAAGATGGAACTACAGTGGCAATAAAGTCGGCTAAAGTAGGAAATATAAAGAGTACCCAACAAGTAATCAATGAAGTTGGGATACTCTCTCAAGTCAATCACAAGAACCTGGTACAGCTTTTAGGGTGTTGCGTTGAAGCTGAACTTCCATTGATGATTTATGAGTATGTTTCTAATGGAACCCTCCATGACCATTTGCACGGTAAGTACCCAAACTTTCTTGACTGGAAAACAAGGTTAAGAATTGCTCTTCAAACTGCGGAAGCATTAGCTTATCTGCACTCAGCTGCTTATACTCCCATATATCATAGAGATGTCAAGTCAACAAACATACTCCTGGACGATAAGTTCAATGCAAAAGTTGCAGATTTTGGGATATCAAGACTGGCTTCCCCCGGGTTAAGCCATGTATCAACTTGTGCCCAGGGAACAATGGGGTACTTGGACCCCGAGTACTATCGCAACTACCAGTTAACCGATAAAAGTGATGTTTACAGTTACGGGGTTGTGTTATTGGAACTTCTGACTTCCCAGAATGTCATTGATTTCTCACGTGATCAAGACGACGTCAATTTAGCCATCTATGTGAGACAGCGAGTTAGCAGCAGTTCGCTAATGGAAGTTTTGGATCAATGCTTGGTGGGTGAAGAGCCTTCTGCTAATAAAATAGCAAGTTTGAAGATCTTTTCTGAGCTCGCACTTGCATGTTTAAGGGAGAAGAAGGAGGAGAGACCGAGCATGAAGGATATTGTTCAAGAACTTCAATGTATAACCAATATGATGAGTGAAGAAGATCAGGATTCTAATGTGGCAAGCATTGCTGTATGAATTCATATTGATACTTCATTGATTGATAAAGAGTGAGACGTGATTAAATAGTGCAGGTAATCTTAGATGATTAAGGAAGTTGAAAGGGTGTGGATTTGGTGTTAAAAATGTAATAGGAGTGGTTCCAGAAGGGCATTGATGTGTTGTTCACTTATTCTTATAGGAGCTATAAAGAATTTAGAACTAGGTATTAGTGGGGTTGAAATAAAGTTTAAAAGGGATTATAATTAGTAGATGCTTTGTATATAAAGTATGATGGATTTCCAAATTTGTGAAAGTTAAGAACCAAATAGTATATTGAACTTGCACAAAGTATAAGAATGTAAATCAGCTCTGGGAAGTGGCCAAAGCATTTGAGAAAAGTTATAAATATCACTAGAGTTGTTAAAAAGGGAGGAGCAACAGCTGTTGGCTAAACATTTGCTTTTCCTTCTGAAAGAATATTTCTTTTTTTCCTTTCTGTCCACCTCCCCAGTGAGTGTACGAGGACATTTGAAGAAGGGCAATTTCACGATGCATAAGGGAAAAATACAAAATAAAGGTTTTGTATAATGTTCTATTAACAAATAGTAACAAGTTTTGCAACTAATTAACCAGATAAAAAGCTATGAAATGCCAATTAGAACATTCAAGTAACAAAAGCATGTCTTAATATGCATGTAAAACAATGAAAGCGAGCTTTAATAATGGAATAATTTTTTTATGTATCCCTATCCAAATATGCTCCATTTTACTGTTTGACCAATAAAGCTAGGAACATATGGATCTCAAAATACATGCATATTTTACTTTTCTATTTTATTATCTAAGCCATACATTATCTCCGTGGACATTCGATTAATAATCTTAATAGTACTATGTAGAATAAGTTGTAATATGGTGATGACGACAGCAATGACCAATTAAGTCTTCTTTCCTAATAAAATCATACTACCATATATGCATGCTCATCCATATTTTACGCACGTTTGGAGAATTGTCATGCATGAATAATACCATGCAGTGCAGATAGAAAATCAGATGAAAAGCAATTTTAGTGACTGGGGATTAAATGAACCAAATGAATGCAATGCCAAATTGAGAAATGTTGACGAGTGCAAACTGAAGAGAGAATGTAGCATTTAAACTTCACTTAGAATACCTCAAATATATTATAATTTGTTAGTGGTTTCCATATCTCAACGCGTGTCTAATCTCTTCGAGATCTTTGTGGAGAAATTCCATATGATTGGAAGAAAAAGTTGAAAGTAGTAAAGCTATTCAGATATCATCTCAACCAGTTGTGGACAGAACCTGAGTAACATGAGAAAATAATGGGGGTCCTAACTCTTGTCTGGAAAATTTTTATCAGACCTTTGAGTATTCGAGAATTGTCCCCACATGTTCTCCAGATGAAGTGGAAATCAGTCAGCCACATTAAGCAAAACTTTATCAAACCATTGGGCTGGTTAAAGTAAAGTTCAAAAGGGAGAAAGATAGAAAGGAACCATGCAAGTGAAGAAGTAACAAGTCATAGAATGAAAGCAATACATACAAAACTCATAAAGATTCATAAAAAAATCAGTATTTAAGAGTTAATTTTGAATAAAGAAAAGAACAATGCAAAATGCATAGAGACAGTAAGTTGCCACATTATCATTTTCAGCTGTGCTAGTAGGGGGTATGATATAAAAAGGACAAGAATATTAAATATGCTAATATTGCAACATAATACGAATGGATATCCATGATAACAGCACGATGTGAAGGCAGCGTAACCTTGAAAAAGGAAGAATCAAAGGCTTGCCTAGTCTCAGTAAATCAGCAAGGTTGGTTGGCGGTTGGGAGAGGAGTTAAAATCGGTACCAATTTCTAGGCATGCAAATTCATGTCAAGTGATAAGAATGATTGATATATAAATAACACCTGAAGTAGACGCAAGTACCGCAAATGTGAAGACATCACGAGTCTAAAACTCAGACCAACTAATGTGCTACTAAAGAAACAGCCACACTGCCAGGTGGTTGCTACTAGCAACCTGTAAGATCACAAATAATGAGTGTACTAAAACATCACAAATAAATACACTCTAAGGCAAACTTGCATAGGTAATCAGTTTCAGTTAATATCATTTGTTACAATTAGATGACCATAAATAGTAACATCACATGGAGGAGAAGGACTTTTTTTCAGGAATAAAGGAGTGGCATATCTCTACAGCCACAAAAGACACTGGAATAAGCCTACCACAAGAGGGGAGCTTTAACGATTTGGCAATTTAGTTACCGCAGTTGGATCTCTTTCACTATACTTTTATCACTGAATATACTTTTTTAAGTTACCATTGGATGTAACTTGATGTCCAACTCTGTTCAGTTTTAGTTGGAAGTTGGCTCCCTTATTCTTGTTCTTACTTGAGGCTAATATTAGTAGCCACCCACATGAAATGATTCCCCAAGTCTTTATCTTCTAGAAAAAATTAGCCACTGATGTAGATTTTGAAGGCTGGGTTTCATAGACAAACGCTTTTTAATTTAGATTTCAGACCAATGACGCAATGCTGGAGTCAGGGAAATTTGTCATCATCGTTTGCATGGCATTCCTCTACTACTAACTTGTGTGAATGACAACAAAAGGTAGAAATTTGTCATCTCCATAAAGCATAGTCAAAAAGACTGATAGGAACCACCCGAAGATTCAATGAAATAGATGAATAATTTCAGAAATTACAGAACTGTATTGACGGCAAGATGAATCACAGAAATAAAGGAAATACAATCAGCCTTTCGTTAGGGCTGTACTCTCCACATGGTTTTCACTCAATATTTTTCATCCCCAATCCTTTCCCCCACTTCTTTTTTTATAAGCCACTTGTAACTTTTTTTCCCTACCATTTTTACACTCTTAACAGACTAGTTTTCCACCAACTTGCAGGTTATTCTTCTTCTAGGTCCTTCTAGAAGGCGTGTGGTGGATTGGAGCCTATCAAAGACCTAATCATAGCATACAGTGCTCCCACATCATATCAAGGAATAATACATGGCACAATCTGGCATAAAGTAAGAAACTGATGTTCAATTTAGGGCATAAAGACAGGAATAACATAAAGATGCAAGAAGAAACCTTCTGCTTGCTTTAATCCATTGATGGAGCCACGGATTTCGTCAGCTTCAGAATATGCAGGACCACCACTCAGTAGAAGCACATGTCTATTTCATCCTTCTCCTGTTTTGTATATGTTGTCATGAAATGAAAGTTGAAAAAAATAACCCAACTTGAGACTTCGGAAAAGATTGAAAGATACAAGGGCAGATGTACCTAGCCTATGTTCATTGGAGCGGCTGTCAGAAGACTGAGTGCTAAAATGGACATCAATAAAACCAACCAAGGGAACTGAAGATGGTCGAATGTCTGGTCTAGAAGCAACTTGCAAAACAACACCATGGACTTTAAAATCCCAACAATAAACAAGTAGAAGAAATAAAACTTGCATGCCAGTCTGAACCTTTGAAACCAAAACATTTATGGGCTTATCTTTGAATGCCTCACTAGAATCAGATTATATGCGGTGGACAGTACATATAAGCATACTCAACATGAAAAGATTGTTCAGCTTTATTTATCTCCTAGGAATTGAAGAAGCAAAATCCAAACCCCTTGGTTGTTCCTTTAGAATCATCTCGAATAAGCTTAGCAGAAGTAATTCCAGCACATTGACTAAAGTGTTCCCACAGTTCAAAACATATTTGAAACCTGAAATCCTTAATGCTGTACCGAAAAAATATACAAACCTGCTTGCACGTTTCCCATCATCTGCATTTTCTGCAATACATACCAGACTCTCTTGATCCCCCATTCTCGTCTTTTGTGATGACTAACAGACTAAGTATATTATCTTTTCATATTCAGATAACTTCTCCTCAAAGGATTTCTTATGTGACACTTGGATCCAAATTCCTCGTATACAGATTTGTATACGTGGCTTCACCACTGCACACATTTAATTTTTATTACCTTCGTTAATGGAAAAAGGTTCAATTTAGAATCCTTCGACAATAATTCTTTCTAACAAGTATTGGTGCCAAGGCATAAACTAGTTCATCAATTCAACACAGTAAAAAAGAGCTGAATGAGCACAGGTGGTACAAACCACTAATTCAGAATGTGACATCCTCTGCAGAACAGACATTTCATCAAACGCATAGAGGACGTAAAAAACATGTAATGATAATTTCGTATTGCACATTCAATTTCAACCTGTTTGCCACTCCAATGAAGAACTTTTGTCCTTCTCTTGATAAAATTAATAAAGGAACATCTTCTGGAGGTAAATCAAAATAAAATTTCTGGTATGTGAACTCAATCTCCAAAATGTGATGAATTTTGAACGAAACATACCAAGTTAGCCAGGTTCAAGTGGTTGGATAAATTGGCCAAAGCCCGCCTGTTTGGCTAGTGAAACGGGTCTGTCTGGGCCCGAGACATGCTAAATCGGGTCTGTCTTCATTTTTCTATCGAATTTGTTCAATTCTTAGTATTCAAATATTTTGCCCATTTATAAACTTCAACCCTTGCACCTTCCAAAAGTGCAAAGCCTAGAACAGCTAGTGCCTCGTAAGGCCACTACGGCCTGGGCCATATAAAAAATTTTAAAGTTAATTTCAGAAGTTTGTGTGAATTTTGGAATTGGTCATTGGTCTACGACATTCGATTAATTACTAATGTGAACTAAATGTTTATCAATTACAATTCAATGCACCAAAATCCAGAATGTTTTAACTTTATCAATCGAGTTACCCCAAATTGCGAAATCAGGAATAACTTTAATGACAAACAGAGTAAAAAGAAAATATTTTATCGATCAATCTTAAAAAATTTGCACTATATATATATATAAAAGAGAGAAGAGAGAATAAAAACCAATAAAATTTTCTGTGTATTATTATGAGAACCAAAGTCCTATATTTATAGGGTCTAAAA
>CAIGRH010289859.1:0-12663 GCA_903798295.1 Fraxinus nigra | reverse complement strand
ATGCTATTGGAGAGCACGTGCGTTGCATGTGATTTTATCGTGATGTTATGAATGTTGTTGACCCCAGAAAATAGTCAAACAGAAAATGAAGTAAAAAGATCCAACGATGATATTTCATATATTATTTCAAAAACGCAAAGAATGTTCAACTCAACCTAACTTGATCATATCAACAGATGATTCCATAATGGATTTGTCGAGAATTACTAAGAATAACTGTCATTTTAACAGATGATTCCATAAGTATTGAGATTGACATTTACATTTGCCATTCAATTTGGGGTTCCAAAACATTAAGGGGATGGTTTGACAAACTTGATTAGTGTAAACATAAAATTAAAATCCAAATGACATTAACAAATATCACACACCCCAAGAACATATCAAACCCAAAAAATATACAAAAAAAGAAAAAAAAAATTGCATTGGAGAGAAGAGAAGGAAACACAAATAATATTGTTATACCAAGTTTTCATTATCTTTCCAGCATTTCGAGTTACTGATTTATNTATTGAGATTGACATTTACATTTGCCATTCAATTTGGGGTTCCAAAACATTAAGGGGATGGTTTGACAAACTTGATTAGTGTAAACATAAAATTAAAATCCAAATGACATTAACAAATATCACACACCCCAAGAACATATCAAACCCAAAAAATATACAAAAAAAGAAAAAAAAAATTGCATTGGAGAGAAGAGAAGGAAACACAAATAATATTGTTATACCAAGTTTTCATTATCTTTCCAGCATTTCGAGTTACTGATTTATGTAAACTGAAATTTTACACTACCCATTCCAAAATTCAAAATCGATAGTTGTCCCTACACCAAAATCCGTCATCAACACCATTTAAGGCTTATTTTCAATATGATTGGATTGGACCTTTTTTTGCCCAAAAATCGCCATTTTTGACAAAATCTACATCAAACAGATTAAGAATTCTTTGGTACCTAAAACAAGGTTATCTTTCTTCTTGTCAGAAAACCAAGTTAGTGCTTTCTCGTTGAGAAGTATGAAATATATAGTGTTTGTCCCCAACAAATTATAAACTTAACCTTCAATTATAAACTTTGAAAACATAACCATTAATAGTGAAACTTTAACATGCATAGTAGGAAAGTTGGATAGTTCCATGACATGGCACTTCTAAAGTTTGCTCGATGGTCTAACTTCAAATGTGCAATTCGAAGTTGTAGATAAAAATTTATGTACATTTTAAGTTAAGCAGATGAGCAAACTCGATATTTGTCCAGCATACTCAACTTTAGAATAGCAAATTTAAGATTCTCATAGCAAACTCGAGATTTGACGTGCTAACTTATGTTTACTAAATTTGATATGTGCCCAACCAAAACTATCTATTTCACTTATCAAACTAGAGATTATGTGAAACACCCAATTTGAAATTCCATTCAATTGAAATGAAATTTAGGTCAGGGTTCATATGTCGTTGGATTTGATTTGGGGCTTAAATGAAAGAAGAAAACATTATTTAAGGTTGGACAATTTATTTTGGAGGGACAATTTCATCTATAGTGGCAATTTCATTAACGCTATGTTTGCCATGATGGATTTTAACGTTGCCGTGTTGACCTTTTACCTAGATGTTGTTAACAAAGTGATCATATGTGTAAGCAATTCAAACTCTAGCGATCGATACGAAAATAACTTTATTACAATTTTGATGTAATATAGTAATATATATGATGTAATTTGTATACTTCAATTAAGGATATTTTTGTCCGTTCGATTATTTATAATGACCGTGTTACTATTTTGATCGCATAAGCAAATGGAACTTTTATATATAATTGAGCGAACAATCCTATCATACGTGCATATATCATCGTCATATTAAAGTTTTTCTTAGGGATGATAACATGACGGGATATGACTTGACCTTCTCAATCATGGCCTCATTGAGAGATTTTCAAAAAGAGGAGCGCGTGGGTTTTGGAATTCAGATGTGAACCGTGTTCTTCATTCCCTTTACGATTACATAACAGGACGGAAATTCCTCATCTCATTCACTGCAAGACGGGACGAAATATTTTGTCATCTTTAAATCGAAATGTTTCGAAAATTTATGAATGGAATTTATAACTTTCTTCCATCTTGCATAGCCCAATTGAGCACTATTTATAGATGAGTTGAAACCGGGCCCGACTTCTTAATGAGCTTAAAAAAAAAACTTTGTGATCCGAAATGATTAAAGAAGGTCATTTTCGCCATTTACTAACAGGTTTGAAATTTTAAACGCTCCAGAACCATTTTCCAACGGTCACATTTTACAACTCTTTTAACGTTCTTCTTCTTCCAACATTCAAAATAAACATCTCTCTCTCTCTCTCCCACGTGCAAACATTTTCTTCTCTTTCAATCAGATATCGGACGCACAAAATTTCTGTAACGAATTACATAACCATGAAGTTCAATTCTGAAGTCTCAGAGAACAGATTTCTGGGAAGCATCTCTGCTTCCGTTTCTCCGTTCAAGAGCTTATTTCCCAAATCAAAGCAGAGGAGGATGAATTCAAACCACCGTTCAAGGGCCAAATTGAACAGTGAAAATATCGCACCGGTAAATCCAAACATCCAGATTGGTGATCCCCCTTTATCAGCCTCAATTCCATTCCCAAAGAAATCATACGCTGAACCCAAAGTAAATCCCTATACGGAAGAATTTACCTCATCTGTTGCACAACAAAAATTACCTTCAGATCCAGATACAGCTGTCAAGGTATTTCAAAATTATAATTTACATTAACAGTTTTATGAAATCCCATAGTTAATGTTAGTAAATATTATATTTGTTAACCTAGTAATACTGAATGGGATACCCATAGTTAATGTTATTAAATATTATATTTGTTAACCTCGTAATACTGAATGGGATAGATTTTGCGCTTGGGAGTTTGGTAATTCAAATTTAATAATTCTATTCTCTTTTTGATTTTCAGATGGTGAATATTGTTTAATTTTAGTTTTTCTTTGGCCATTTTCTTAGGTTGTGTTAAGTGTATTTGATCATGGATATGTTTGTAGGTTGTATTGAGGATTAGGCCAGCTAATGGCCTTGGAAATGGAGATGGAATGGTTAAGAAAGTTTCTGAGGATTCAGTATCTGTTGGTGACAGAACGTACACGTTTGATTCAGTTTTAGACTCAAAATCATCTCAGGTTTGGAATTATTTCTGAAATTCTTCATTATTTTGCATATTCAATTGCAATGAATACTTTATCCTACAGTCCTTTCTGTTTACCCAAATATCCTTACGAGGACATTTGAACTAATTTAAGGCAGGAATCAAAATATAAGGATCAATGTTAATTTATAAATCTTATGGTTCCATGATTTTAGGAGGATGTGTATCAATTAGTTGGCACCGGTTTAGTTAAGGATGCATTGGCAGGGTACAACACATCAATATTGGCTTATGGACAGGTAGTTTGGCCGCGTAACTAATTTTGCTGCTTTCTTGTAATTGTGTATCGCGCAACTTCGGAAATAAAAGTTCTTGTTTGATTATTGTTAGACTGGGAGTGGAAAGACTTACACAATGTGGGGACCCCCCAGTGCAATGGTTGAGGATGGTCCATCAGTCAGTGGTCTTCAGGGCATTGTGCCACGCATTTTCCGGAATCTCTTCTCTGAGATTCAAAAGGTAGATTATAGTCCTTCATCTGTTTAGAAAAGAAAAGTGATTATATGAATCTGACAATGACTGTGTATCTGTTTTACATTCATGAAGGAACAGGAGAATTCTGATGGTAAACAGATAAATTATCTGTGCCGGTGCTCCTTTCTTGAGGTAACAGTTTCATTTGTATATTTATTTTATGAAATGACTTTGGACTTTATATTACTGCATGGAGCAATTGATTATGGATGATCTATTGCTGCCAGGTGTACAATGAAAAAATTGGGGATCTGCTTGATCCAACACAGAGAAATCTAGAGGTGAATATTCCAGATAGAAAAAACATCAGCAGTTTTCCTGTTGATGGTACTTAAGTGAGTTTTCATTTATATTTTATGGTTAACCCAGTATGGTTGAACTCTTCCAGATAAAGGATGATGAAAAAGTTGGATTTTATGTTGAGAATTTAACTGAAGAGTATGTCACTAGCTACGAGGATGTCACCCAAATTTTGATCAAGGTAGTAAAAACACGAGGGTGTGAAAGTTATACCTTTTTAGTTTTCTTTAACTGGACTTGCATTGGTGTTTATGTTTTTAGTCATATCAATAGTTGCTTCCAGCAATTCTCTTCTATATTTCAAGATCACTTCAGATTCATTACTTTATGCTGCAGGGGCTGTCAAGTAGAAAGGTTGGATCAACAAGTATAAATTCAAAGAGCTCAAGATCCCACATTATATTTACATGCGTAATCGAGTCCTGGTGCAAGGTAATATTAGCAAAGGGCCATAGTTTCTTGTAGTTCTAAAAATTATCTAATTTTATGTGGTGTAGCAATCTTCCATTTTTTACCACATGGACAAAAAACTTCCCTTTCACAGTTTTCTTCTTTTAATCTAAAGTTTTCCCTCTATATTCATGGCATTTAAGATACATAATAAGGAAAATTTAGGTAAATATTTGATTAATATATTTTTTCTTTCATCCAAGAGCAACAAACCTGTTAGAATGTAACCTTTTATTCTAAAAATTTCACTCAATCTAATATGATTGGTATTTGGCATTCAGTTAAAATTTTTGAAATAAGTACTTTATTCATTTTCTTGCAATGAATCCTCTCAGGAATCCTCATCAAAGTGCTTTGGTAGTTCTAAGACTAGCAGAATCAGCTTGGTAGACCTGGCCGGATTTGAGAGAAATGTGCTTGATGGTGCTACAAAAGAGAACGTGAAAGAAGGAAAATACATAAAGAAGTCCATGTCACAACTTGGGTATGTACAATGAATATCTGTAATGAGTCATCCAATGCTTCTTTTGATTCTGGTTATCTTCATTATTTATGGATTTCTGATGCTGTCCTTTTCCTTCCACCTTTTGCACTTGATGTTTCCTTATATTACATTACCCCTAAACCAGTTAACAAAAAATAATTGAAATCTATATTATCCATCTTGTTTATGTCAAAAGCAATTAGTTCCCCAAGTTTGAAGCTTCCTGGAAGATATTGATTCTTGGTTGCATGTGAAATACCCGAATTTGGTAATATTTGTTGATATCTCTGCAATTGGTGCAGGCACTTGGTAAATATAGTTGCAGAAATAAGTCACAATGGGAAATCTGAAGACGTTCCATTTAGAAGCTCCTGTCTAACTCATCTACTGAGAGAATCATTTGGCGGCAATGCTAAACTCTCCATTATCTGTGCCATTGCTCCGGATAACAAGTACTGAACTATATCATTTTCCTTTTCATAAACAAATAAAGTAATAGACGTACTTTCGTCTTGGGGACCATGTTCTTTGACTGGATAACGATACTGGTGGCTGTGATTTTTTTTTTTAAATTTTTTTTAAATCTTTTCCACTTAACTCTTGAGCACGATCAACTATATGTAGTTCTCATTGTTTTCATCAATAGCCAGATCATATGTCGCTGTGTCATTTTTTCCCTCATTATTTCTCTCTTTTTTCTTTGTTTTTTGTTATGTTTATGTCAAGGTGCAGTGGTGAAACCTTAAGGACACTCAGATTCGCACAGAGGGCAAAGCTCATAAAGAATGAGCCTATAGTTAATTTAATAGCAGAAGATGATGTTGATGATTTGAGCGATCAGATTCGGCAGCTGAAGGTGCTCTACCTTTTACATGTTCCTGATTTATTTTTGGTGGAGATACTCATTTAGTTTAATACGTTTATGTGTCCTTGATTTAATTCAGGAACAACTTATAAGAGCCAAGTTCAGTTCGTGCAACTCATTCAGAAGCAACAGTGGACGTTTCAAAGGACGAAGTGCACGTGAAAGCTTGAATCAGTTAAGATTGAGCCTGAACCGTTCACTGATCTTACCTCAGATGGACAATGGTTCTAAAGAAGAATTATGCATCAACGAGGAAGATGTGAAAGAACTAGGACTTCAGATCGATAATTTGACTAGTTCTGAGAATGGAGAGTCCCAATTATACTCTGCGGAGGGCAGTGAGGCAGACTTGACATGTGAACATTATTTAAGCTGTTCAGAAGAAAGTGAAAATGAAGAAATAAAGTCAAGAGTAACTCAAAGAGAATTGCTACGTCCAGATAATACTGTGTCAGTGGCTGACCCTGATAACCTTTCTAAGAAATCAATGGCCATCAATTCTCCTTCAAGGAGGAGCCTGTCAATCAGTGGAAGAAATCAGCCTGCAGTCCTGGAAGATCCCGTGTTATCTGAGAGTCCAAAAATAAGCAATTCCCAAAGGAGAAGCACGGTTTTCTCATCAAATAATCTTCCCAAACAGGATGATGTGATAGAGTCTTCCAGAAATCTGGAAGTGTTCCAGCAGTCACACCAACAATGTGATCAGAATAATTCCTCTTTAAGGTCAAGTAGAATGTTTCCAGGAACCACGGAGTCCTTGGCTGCCAGCCTGAACAGAGGCTTACAGATAATTGACTGTCACAAGAAGAACTCGGCTTCAACTAGATCATCCGTTTCCTTCTCTTTTAAACACTTGGCCCTCAATTCATGTCCATCAACCAATAAGGAAAATGCTTCTGTTCAAACCTTGCCAGAAGATGAACAATCATCAGGTGCACCATCTGCTTCATTTGTGTGCATGAAATGCAAGCGTGGAGGAATCGCTGCTGCTAATGATATTGAGGATGGCTTGAAAACATGGATGGTACCCGTGGATAAGTCAGAAAGTTTAGATGGATTGGCAACTCAAATAACCAAGGTTTGTCAGGATTTTCTTGTGACGAAAATCTGGGTTATATCCTAATCATTAAACTCACTGATTTTTGTCCTATCAACAGGATACAGAGAATGATTTAGCTATGGCCTTGGAGAGAGAGAGGGAGCTTGATAGCGTTTGTAAGAAGCAAGAAGCTAAAATTGAGCATCTAAACCAATTGGTAATAGATTATTTTCCCGTTGTTAACTGTCTGACGTGCTTATTCAAGACCACAATTTTGAGACCCTGATTTATCTACTGCAGCTTGAGCAATACAAATGCAAGAACGATCAGATCAGTGGATGTTGTAACTCTTCTAGTCTTACTGACATGAAGGACCAACTGCCACCAATCTATGAGCTTGAAAACGAGATATGCCACTTGCAAAATAGTCATGAGAAGGTTAGTAACTGTACTAGCTGATTCCTCAATTCATCTATGTCTACGGTTCATGTCCTTATGGATCTGTGGTTATTTGTTCCCAGCTTCTGGGATGGAGCAATGATGAGAATCGTGAGCCAGAGTTTATAAAGGAGAAGTGTGAAATAAAAGAAGTCCGTGAGGACATAGATCCTTGCATGAAGAAGTCTTTTGATGTGAAAGAGAGGGAGGCTTTTCTCAAGGAAATTGAAATTCTTCGAAGTCAATTGAAGTCATGCACTGAACCACCTGCAAACAAATCAACCGACAGGCTTAGATCCTCTTTGTTGTTACAATCTATCCAGTTGAGGAGAAGTAGCACATATGCTCAAGGTTATAATGAGGAAGAATTCGAGAAGGAAAGAGAAAGGTGGATGGAAATGGAGAGTGAGTGGATTTCATTGACTGATGAATTGAGAATTGATCTCGAGTCCATCCGTCAAAGAGCAGAAAAGGCAGAGATGGAATTGAGATTAGAGAAGAAGTGCACAGAGGAATTGGATGATGTACTAAAAAGATCTGTTCTTGGGCAGGCTAGAATGGTTGAACATTATGCTGAACTGCAGGAGAAGTATGATGATTTGGTTGGAAAGCATCGAGCAATTATGGAAGGGATAGCAGAGGTGAAAAGGGCAGCTAAAAAAGCAGGAGCTAAAGGTCATGGTTCTCGTTTTGCCAAGTCCCTTGTGGCAGAGCTTTCCACTTTGAGGGTGGAAAGAGAGAGGGAAAGGGAGTTATTGAAGAAGGAGAATCAAAGTCTTAAAATTCAGCTCAAAGACACAGCAGAAGCTGTACATGCTGCAGGTGAACTTCTTGTTAGGTTGAGAGAAGCAGAGGAAGCAGCTTCAGTTGCTGAGGTAGGAATTAATTTTAATCGTGTTATCCTATTGTCTTCGTTTTAAAATCTTAGCACGTAGTTTGCTGATTATTCCTTTTACATCTGTATAGGAGAAGAATACAGCAATACTGGAAGAAAATGACAAGCTAAAGAAACAGATAGAAAAACTAAAGAGAAAGCATAAGATGGAGATGCTCACTATGAAACAGTACCTGGCAGAGAGCAGATTGCCTGAGGCTGCATTGCGTCCGTTATACAGGGAAGATTCTGACATAATGGACCATGATACAACCACACTGCAGCATGATGATGATGATCAGGCTTGGAGGGCAGAATTTGGGGCAATATATCAACAACACTACTGAGAAAGCATGAAATGAAGCTTATGGGGGGCACTCAACAACAGTTACACTGCATTGAACCCTACTTGGGTCCATGAAATGAGATGACTAACCTGACATCATCTGCATTTGTGTTTTTATTTGCTTGGGATGCTCAGCAATTTAATTTTTTATTTTTTTAGTTGTTGTAAGTCTATTGATACATCTTTTGATTTCTTCTTGATTGTTGCATTTTCAAGTCTCTCATTTCGACCTTCAAATACAAGTATATGTACACATGCAGAGAGAAAATGATACACACATTATTTGATTAGTCTAATCCAAGTTTGCACTAGTTAGATATATTTCTGAACTTTTAAAATTTTTGAGACGTCGAGTTGATGGAAAGGATTTGTGTTCAAAATTCGAAAAACCCAACTACTAGCTAAAATTACATTAGTTAAACCTCGATATAAAATCCCAGATTTTCAAATTTCATCTTTCAATAAAACTCTACATTTATAGAATTAATTTTTAAAAGATACACTTCACTAATACATTGTTCTATAAAGAATTCAAGACTCTTATTAATACACTTTTATGCTCACCTCGACGTTCAAGAATTCAAGATTCAGCTATTTTAGTGTCTATATTTTCCTCTAAAACTATAAATTGCAAGATGTCTGAAGGTTTGAAACAAAGCTCGGCAAATCAAGTCGCAAGCAGTAAGTTCAGAAAGAAAGGCCACCGAGACTTTCAACTTCTTTTCCTTCTTATAATATTATTTCATTCTTTTGATCAAATCATGTTATTATATCAAATTAATCCTATTGGAAAACGAGTCTTTGGTAGAGAAAAGGGCCAAAAGAACGTCCATAGAGTCCTTGGTAGTGGCGAAGTGGCAGATGCATTACCTTTGATGCTTGCTCTAACTGTATTATTTATCTGGTCAAGAGATGCCAAATTTATCGAGGCAGTCATTATCCCAGAAGAGTGTGTATTGAAGTTGGCATCCGCATTAAGGAACAAGATCAATGGTGCATTTGCTACTTTGAGTTACATTGCATCAGGAAGGAATGTGAAGAAGTTTTCCTCTGTGATATTTGGCTTGTACAGTTGTACTTCTTTTCAATTTTGGGTAGTTACTATCATTTATTGACACTTTTTATATTTAGCTACACTGCTGATCTTCATCGTGCCTCTCCTTCATAAGAAATACGAGGGTCATGTAGCCTCTTTTGTGACAAAGAACGGATTTTTCAAGTTTTAAGCAAGGTCTCAAGAAGATGACACAAGAAGACTAAGTTTGACTGTCAACATGTTCAGTATGCAATACTGAATAAATTTTATGTAAAATAAAGAAATGAAATATAAACTTCTTTTCCTTCCACGTTAAGTAGTCTCAAACCCGTAATATGTAGTTTTGATTGTATTTCTTGATTGTTATGGCCTGTGATCATCGACTATTAATCTTAGATCCTGTTTGTTTCCCATTTTCTGTGCAAAAATAGAAAAACTGTGACCGTTGCCTTTGACAAGTTATCGTTGCCATTGAAAATATGTGAAGAACAAGTCAAATGTTGCGACTAGGTGGGGTTCACTAACGGTTGGATTTCTTCTACAAATGAGAAATTAATGGGAAACAAACATGGTGTTAATAGAAAGTTGGTTTGAGTTAAAAATAAATAAATAAATATCTCGTTCTCTCCACAAATTCTTGCATTCCTTTGGGCTTTTGGTAAGTGTTAGTGTTGTCCATTGACGCCATTGTTAACCATAAAATTGATATATGAACACGTCTAATTTGGAATTGATTTTAGAGTGTCAAAGAATCATACGTTATTTTTGAAGTGTTTGATAAATTTAAGAGAAACTGATTATAAAAGAATTGCGCTTTTATTTTGTAATTTTATCGAATTTTCTTTCATTTAAAATAACTATCGCGAATACGTTATTTTCAAAAAAGAATCACTTTTCTAAGAAATGTTGTTGCACGAATAACACTAGCTAGTTAACGGAACAACGGTCAAATGACCAGTTTCTTTGATTTTACGATTATTTTAAGATGATTAATGAAATATAAAAGCACGTGAATTGTAATTTGATGAGCAACAAACATACAATATACTAGTAGTGTCTTACTAATTAGTAAATAAAAACACGTGCGAAATTTGTTGACGCGTATAATACGTCTAATTCGAGATACGTGTGAGACTCCGAGCATATTTTATATGCGAGATCGATTTTAACTAAATAAAATTGAAAAAGGGATGCACCTTGTTCTTTCAATGGTAATTTTAAACGTATTCTTACTGAAGTATAATGTAGTTTGAAAATAATAGAGATGGAAATTGTCAATATTTATTCTATAATATCAATTAACTTGATTTTTTTCATTCATGTCAATTAGCCATTTTTGAGACGGAATATTCCCATAATTCTATTTTTTAACCGATATAATTTCCTTATGAATCACACCATTTTCATCATTTCCAAAAAATAAAAAATAAAAAAATAAAATCCATCAACACTCTATTTAAGTTCCAACTTCCAAAAGAATGAACATTTCTTGTATTTTAGCTCAGACTTTAAGAAAAACTTTGTCGAAAAAAATCGCATCAATGGCACCTTGCAAATGGATTCGTTCATTTAAGGAAGACAATTCAGCACTCATGGTATTGTATTTTGTATGTATATTTCATCTGTATTTTCCACTTTATCAATTTTTTTTCTTATTCTTTTTTGTATTTTTCTCCAGTCATGTATTCTGAGAGTAAATGTACACAGTCCAGGATGGCAAAAGGCAGTCAGGGGCGTGCTATCCAGTAGCCGAGGTACAAAATAATTAATTTCTTACAAAAACACTTATTTTCATGATATATTCTGATTTTATTTTTTATTTTTTGTGTATCGAATGAAGGAGTACGTAGTTTCAAGATGGATGAATACAGCATTGTGCATGTGTCAGGTTTGATTGATCCAAAATTACTTATGAAAAAGCTGAGAAAAGCTGGAAGACATGCAGAATTATCTTGGTTCCAATATGGACAATGTTCGAGCAACTTATTTTTGCCAAACCATAATAATCCATACGGTTATCGGATGAGCAGCTACGATGAATATGGTCGTTATTTTCCTTTCCAACAAGCATTTCAAGACGCTTGTTTAGAATCGTTGTACGTGCATTTGCCACCGCTAACGGCCCCTCCCTTGAGCTTCGAAAGCAGTGGCTGTTGCACTATCATGTAAAAATGCCATCAACTTGGGACAAAACCTAGGATCTAGGATGAAAAAATGTTCTTTTTTTAATGATTTTTTTGTCCTAAAGAATCCAAGTAGGGTGTCTGATTTTCTTCTTATTGTGGCCATGGTTTTTTTTTTTTTTTAGGCTGCGTCGTTATATAGAAGGAAGGACCTCTTCTTCATGTTTAGTTATTTTAATGAATCGTTGAGGGAATATTTAGTGACTGTTTGTTTGTTATCGCCTAAAATCAGTTTTTCCGTAGATTTTTTTATAAAAATCGATCAAATGTGGCAAAATTAATAAAATTGTAGATTTTCGAAGAAAAATAAATTTCAAGAAATGAGGAGTAAACATGGGTGATTGTCACGTTAAACTGCCGCTTAGAGGAAGCCTATTGATGAAAGTGGGAGTTTGTTACCTGATAACCTCTATAAACTACCGTCTTCATCCAGCGATCTTTGACGAATTCTTGGCTTTGTAAATTGTAATTGTATTTATTACTACGGGTTTTGATATACCAACTTTTCCACTTTACCTGGTATTTGATGTTGCGAAGTAGAATGTATATACACGCTGTGGTTTCTTATTGATTTTTCAAATTTAGGGTTCGTATTTCTTTACGTAAGGTAGACCTTAATGTGTTAATACTTTTTATTTTATAATTAAATGCATAGAGATATTGGGCAAGATGTGCGGCTATGTAACCCTGATAGTTGGTTGTCTTTCTGTTCTTGCTTTTTCTTTTTGAGGAGGAATCTAGTAAAATAAATGGCAAAATGTTGAAGCATTGCCGAATTTATTAGTTGAAACTTGAAATAAATCTGAAATCATCGTGAATTTCTGGGGTTTAAAGATAATTTTGTTCACTCTGTACTTTTGTTGCTGAGATTTTGATTCTTTATCTTGTAAATATTTTAGGGGCTTGAGTAAAAGCAAACTGATGGTTGCTTCGAATGATTTAGGGGAAGTTATTAATAAATTTT
>CAIGRH010289829.1:0-10258 GCA_903798295.1 Fraxinus nigra | reverse complement strand
ATCAAAGTTATCCTATATTGGGAACAGAAAACATTGATTTAACTAAAGAATAGAGGAATGACTTTTAAGTCTTTTAATTCCTGCCACCTCACTTTGTAAACCCAATTTGTCAAGCTACTTTGTACAAGTAGCATGGTCCTTTCATTACCTACAATCCTAGGTATTATTTGATGGGTAAAATAAAAAGTTAAGGAAAGATTGGTTTAGTTAATAAACTTTCTTTAAGTTTATTTATTGCCATATCATATAAATTTTGTATGATTCTATTATATATTTATCGTGTTTTGATGCTCTAAATTTAGGTAAGTTCATCTCTGACTTGGAAATAAGTTTACATAAGTAAAGCAAGTAATCAATAAGCGAGATACAACTTTTGAGAAACAAGGATTCCGTCCGGTGAACCTCAGTAAAACTTTTTGCCCTTTGAGAGTGAGTTCAATCAGCGACATGTTTCATTGATTAATCTGAAAGCAAAACCATATTCTTCAACTGTACTTGAAGAAAACCCACCAGAGCGTGAATGATCAATCCAATTGAAATTGAAATTCTTAATCCAAGTGGTGTTGCAACATAGTACAATAGTGAAGTGGTAATAAAGTCAAGACGAATGAGTTTGATTCCACTTTTACAACAAGTCAAAAGAAAAAGAAAATGAGAGAGTTCTCTTAGATTTCTTTTAACTGTTATTTGTTAATTTTTTGTGAAATTACAAAAATAAGAACATTATAGTTTTGATGGTGTGATTTAGTAGATTATTTGACCTATGGTCCTAGTGAATGTTTTCCTTCGACATTTACCATGTTATATCTAGTGTTCATGTTTTTATACTGTAGTTAATCTTCGCAGTTAATTAAAATATGAGAACACTAATATAATGTGCCCGCAACAGTTAGATGAATAAAACACCCAAACCTTAATACTTGATTGTGTATTGTGCAGTAAAGCAAAATTTTTCCTCGTATATAACTACATTCATGGAGGAAATCTAGAAAAATTCATTTGGGAATGTTTCGCGTGGGTGAGTCGGGCCTCGTTAACAATTAAGAGAAGGTTTAGATGATTGTGTAAGGAACAAACCTCTTGAGACAAAGTCCTAAAAAATGGGTGCTTTTTATTTATGAAGATGTACAATAAGTGGAAAGCGAAATGCCTCCAAAGGGCGCAAACACATAGAACAAGGAAAGTAAGATACGATGAAAGTAAAGATAATGAAAATTACATATTCTCTGTTCGAGAGTGTTTAATTCGAAGTCCTTTCTTCTATGCCTTCTCTTCTCTTTTATATTCCCTGGACGGTTGTTGTAGAACCGTCTGAAACTGCTGGTCATCTTATAACTGCCCATGTGATTCATCATGGCTGACTTGTACTGGAACTGCTGTTTTAACCGCTGTCAATAGTGGTATCACTGAACTGTTTGTAACTGAGATTTTGGATCATGGGACATAATGGCTCCTTAACTGCCTTTGCAACCATTGCTTAAGATGCTAGTTAGCTTAGATCCTGGGCGTCTCATAATCCTGGGCGATAATAGCTCCATCGTCCTGAACACCAATAGAGTGCTCCACTTGCCTAGAGTTTGGTCTTGTGGATTTGGGCGATGATGGGCCTATGTTGTACAACTCCATTTTGGGCCTTTTACATGGTTTTCTCTCAGGCCTATCTTTTGAATCTCTTATCTGGGGCTTCACTTCTTGGGCCATCTAATTAGGCCTCATTTTTATGCGTCAACAATTACCTCACAATATGGCAAAATTAATATCGNGAACACCAATAGAGTGCTCCACTTGCCTAGAGTTTGGTCTTGTGGATTTGGGCGATGATGGGCCTATGTTGTACAACTCCATTTTGGGCCTTTTCCATGGTTTTCTCTCAGGCCTATCTTTTGAATCTCTTATCTGGGGCTTCACTTCTTGGGCCATCTAATTAGGCCTCATTTTTATGCGTCAACAATTACCTCACAATATGGCAAAATTAATATCGATTATTAATCTTATGTCATATTCATTCTTTGTATCTTCTCGCAATACTTAAACTCCTATGAAATGGGAAGAATCCTAGTCATCATTTCTGTTTGGCGATGTCCCTATACATTCCAACAAGTGAAATATAACCCATCCTTATAAGTCAAGGACACGCTACTTCTTCGCGCCATTACACCCACATTTTGTATTATGGCGCCTTCATGAGATTACTATTCATCTTCTTGCTTCTTCCTTCAAGCATTTGCGCTCTAATATCTTTTGAGAAACTTGTGATAATATGGCGACATCAGGGAGTTCTTTTGGCTTCGAATATTATCAAGAACTTCTCACCAAGCCATATGTATCTCTAGCGTTCCTGTCATCGGCAAATTCTGACCTTAGTGAGTTTTATCTGGGCCCATCATTTAATGATGCTGATTATGTGGGGCAAACCGCGGTGGGCCAGTTGTTTCCCTGCACTGAAGATCCCCTTTTTCTAATTCCATTAAAGCTAATCCAGGAGAAAGGTATTCGTAGTTGGCCCAAGTCTGGTACTACTTTTCATTGTTGGCATGCACGTTCAGTAAAACATGCTCTTACCAAGGCAATTTTTAATAATGCTGGTATTTCTGATTTATTAGAGATCGCTCACCATCCCCCAACCTATGATTCCATGCTTTTTCCCATTGCTTTAAGTTTCTGGTCCTCTAAGTATAATACTTTCATTTTCCCCCTTAGCCCAATGTATGTTACCTTACTAAATGTTGGTACTTTGGTTAACCTTCCGCCTCTGGGTGATACCATTTCTTCTATCGTTATGGTGACTGGTGCTGCCCCAAAATTTGACAAAAGGCTCACTGACTCTTACTCGGGCATGCAAGAAATTTACAAGAACACTACCACTGCACCTACTCATGCTGAGCGTGTAGCCTTTCTTCAAGTTTGTCTTTATAAATATGTTATGTGCATGCCCAGCATGAAACCTTCCATATCTTACTTGCCCATAGCACACGAGTTGGCCCACGATAGGCCCTTGAACCTTTGTTCGCTTTTCTTAGCCACCTTCTATAGAGGTATGACTTCTCTCCAATTTCAGTTGTGAAATGGTGCATCTCCCACTGGTAGTGGGCCTCTTTGGCTTGCTCAATTGTGGTTGAGAGCATATTTCCCCCAACTTAGCACTCTCCAAACTCCACCTAGATCAGTTACCTGCTATGGGCTATTCCTCAATCAGCTTAGTCATGTGAGAATGTCTAGTAGGGAGGTTTTCACATTCTTTTATACCTTAGATGCCATTCCTTCTTTTTTTCCCTTTCTTTGTCCATCAAATTCCTATTTATGTACAGCCTCCCTCCATCATGATTAATGCGGGTACTATTTTATCCATTTGGGTTCAGTTTTTTATTGGGAAAGAGCTCTTCTATGACATCTTGACTGGCACCAATGCCAAGGCTGGGGTTGAGATATATGCTCCCCACTTTTTCCTCGCCAGTTGGGTTTCGGCCAAACTTGGCATATTCCTCCATGTTTCTCTAAGAGTTTAACAGATCGTTTTCATACTATTACCAGGCCAGAGGAACAAGCCATTGATACTCGCAATGCCATTTTGACCCAAGGTTTTTCCATGGCCCCTTTTAATCCTACTTTGGCCACTCATCCTTTATTCGATCGATTCTGGCCGGTGGTAAAGCAAAGATTGTTTACAACTGATATTATTTGTGCCTTTCATTTGTTGGAGAGTTCTGGGACTTCTTCTATTTCTCATGTTCTTACCATTCCTCAATCTTCCAAGAGCTCTACTTCTCCTTCACAGTCTCCTCCTACTCGTACCAAGCGTTCTGCGACCAAACCTACTTCATGTGGTCCTTCCTCTGTTCCTACTGATGCTACCAAAGATGCCTCCAACCTAAACGGCCAACTCTTGCCTTGCCAAGTTTGCCTGATGATGATGATGTTTCTCTTATCGCCAAGAGAAAGGTATTCGATTTTTTTCTTCTTCATGAAGAGCTTGTTAACTCATAAAAATCCTTAGTAGGTTGATGTGTTGCTTGGATTTTTCATAAATGAGTTGTTTCTCCTTTGCAAACTCTTCTTTCACCGAGCCTTGCTCTGCCAACTTCTACCAAGGTCTCTTCGTCCAAGTCATTTGGAAAATGGACTTTAGCTTCCAATCAAGTTGGAGAACCTCCACTTCCTCAAGGCGTCGACCCCCCATGCGTTGAACCAGAAAGTAGTACCAATCGTATGATCCTTGTTTGCATTGTTGAATTGTGACTTATCACAAGTTAATTTTGTGTAGAGAGCCTTGTGGATCTGTCCATTGTAGAAGAAACTGCTATTTTAGATAAAGGAAAGTCTCCCCCAAGTAGTTGAATCATCTGGTGATGTGCCGCAAATCCCTCGAGCTGCTGATGTGGTATCTTTTGCTTCACCTTTCATCCTTACTTTGTTTATTGTAATTGGATTGCTGACTGCTTGCCTTTTCTTTGTAGGAAGCGGACACCATTTTATGCTCCATCCGAGATATGCTTGCCTCCTGGGAACATGTGAAAGCGAGTGCTGCTTCTGGTTCCTCTTCAACCAGTCGTCCTTTTGCTCCCTATGCTACATTCTTAGAAGAAAAATATGGAAGCTCGTAGGCAATCCTTGCTTGAATATGTCACCTTCATGGACATGGATGTCCATATAGTAAGTGCTTCTGGCCAGAAAGATAAGTTTGAGCAATTGAGTGTAAGGATTGCTCAAGCGCTTGAGCTTCCTTCGCTTAATATTTCGACTGATTTCAGACTAGCATCGAAGATTACTCATTCAGAAATCAGCTCTTTGATGGCCAGAAATGCTGAATTGAAGGCTGAACAAGCTCAATATCTTCGGGCTTCTAATGAAATGACATCTCTGTTCCAAGAGCTTGAGAAGGCCAATGACCATTTAAACGAACTTTCTTCTGAGGTTATGGTTGAAGATTCCTTGATGATGCAATTGGCTACAGAGGTGAAAGGGCTTCAAAGAAGCGTGCTGCTGTCCAAGAGACTGAGCGAAACAAGCCTTTGCTTGAGCGTTATACCGCACTGAAGGTTGATGAGGACTATGTGATTGCGATGTCCAATGCTTCTAATAAGCAGGGCGATGTATGGGGAAAGCTTAGAGAGCAGATGCGCTCTATGTAGAGGAAGTTCTGAAATCTATCCTCATAATTTTTGGCTTGCAGCGTTAATGGAGTAACTTTTATTTATTTGCATGCCATATTTTGCATGAAAATTTTTATAACAACATAATCAACGTATGTCATTAATATTTCCCACATTTTATTACTAACATTGTACTCGTGCATTTCTTTTGGTGCACCTTCACGTGGACTAAGACTTTTGACTTTGGACCTTCAATTTTGATTTCTGCACATTTGGCCATTCGTCTTATGTCCTTCGTATTCAATCTCCTATAAAGATGTGTGCTTGTTATACCTTTACCATATTTGTCCTTATTTTCCAGCAAATCTCTTCCTTGCCGCCTTCTGCAATATTCCAATAATGAGTCTTCGATATCCAGGAGATCCATTACTTCCTTTTCCAATTGAAATAACTCTTTTTCTCTCTGAATTTGACATTTGTTTTCAGGTATCCTTTGGTATGGGAAGTATAGGAAATGGCCTTTGGCCAATGAAGGTCTTTTCAGCGCCCTTGTTGAGAATGCTTCTCTCAACAAAAAAGTTCTTCCATGCCCGTTCCTGCAATGAGGCACTTAGGAAGGCGCTGAATGCCAATTGCCTATTGAGAGTGCTTCTCAGCTTCTCCACCTGTCATTACAACGATGCATTTAGGAAGACAAGAAGGACTGTTTACCCTTTTCTGTTGTAGCTGATACGAAAATTATTATAGCATGCTTTAGTTTGCGGCTACTTGTATTTTTGCTTATTTGTTTCTCTTGATTTGTAAGAAACATTTAATAATAAGATATTTTATTCGAACATATTTCGCTCTTATTCTATTTTGAACGTGATCATCCAATTTACTTTCAATCTGTTGACATGGTGTGTGCTTATATTTGTTCGCTTTCTCATATGGAAGGAACATATTTTTTCAAGTACTTACCATTAATAAATCTTATATGCCTAGTACCATCTAAATCCTCCAAGTGATAAGCCCCATTAGGCAATATATTTTTCACTCTATATGGTCCTTCCCAGTTGGACGATCATTTGCCATACTTTGGATCTTTGCTATTCAAATGGAGTATTATTTTTCACACCAAATCGTTTAAGCTCAAAGACTTGGCTTTGACTTTTTTGTTATAAAACCTAGCAATTTTTTCGTTTCTGAACTTGCAGTCTATCTAGGACGTCCAATTCTAATAAATTATGGACTAGTTATTCTGCATAATCACCATCACTTAAGCTATTTTGCAGACTTGCTCTAAATGACTGCACACTAATTTCCATAGGCACCACCGCTTCTTGTCCATAAGTAAGCTGGAAAGGGGTTACTTTGGTGCTTGAGCATGGTGACGTCATGTAGGCCCATAAAGCATTGTTTAAGCATTCATGCCAATTCCTGGCATTTCATCTATCATTTTCCTTATGATGTTTTTCAAAATCTTATTAGAACACTCTGCTTGTCCATTAGATTGAGTGTAGTGAGGTGTAGAGTTTACCAGCTTAACTCCAAACTCGCCCAAGAATTCCTTCACTTGATCTCCATTTAGAGAAGTTTCGTGATCCATTATCATAGTTTGTGGTATTCCAAACTTATAGATAATATGGTCACGAATGAACTTTATAATATTTCTCTGGGAGATTTCTTTTAGAGGCATTGCTTCCACCTATTTAGTGAAGAAATCCGTGACAACTATTATAAATGTATGTTGCTTGGATGATGGGGGATAAATTTTCCCTATCAAATCTATCGCCCAAACTTTAAATGACCAAGGCTTAATGATAGGTGACATTTTCCTTGCTGACACTTTTTGTATTGGGCCATGCCTTTAGCATGCTAGGCAATTTCTTGCATACTGGACACAGGATTCTCCCATCTTAGGCCAAAAATATTCATTCCTAATAATTAACCACCTCATTCTCTGGCCGGCCTGATGGGCTCCACATATCTCAACCATGATTACTTTGGCTTCTTGCAAACTTACACACTTTAACAACACACCATGTGGATGTTTCTTGAACAACTCTTCGTCTATTAGTATGTAGTTAAATGAGCGTAGTTTCATCTTCCTATCACCCTTCTTATAAGATTCTTTCAGAAACCTTTTTATTTCTTCTCTCCAATCTATTGCATCCTAGTCTTATATGCAATGGACATTAATCCTTCTCGCCCTCGGTTGCATCGTGGGCAAGATTACCTTATATTCACAAGTGGATTCCTTATTTAGTATCTTTGAGTAGCCTGAAGCCATTTGGGCTAATTCATTTGCTAAATCGTTATACATTATGTTAACGTATTGAAGCTTCACTTGATCAAATTCTTCTAACAACTCTTGGGCGATCTCATACTGATTTATGACAGATTCACTCTGGCATTTAAAATCACCAATCAACTAGTAAATTACTAATTGGGAATCACCTTTAATGACTACATTATTTACTCCCAATTCTAATAACAGCTCTAATCTTGCGATCAAAGCTTCATATTCGGCTTGATTGTTAGTGCACATTATATCCAGAGTGAATGCCAATTTTTAATAAACCCCTAGAGGATTTATTAATCTTGGGCGACAATAGCTCCGTCGTCCTGAATATCAATAGAGTGTTGCACTTGCCCAGAGCTTGGGCGTCTTATGGATTTGGACAATGATGGGCTTATGTTGCACAACTCCGTTTTGGGCCTTTTACATGGTTTTCCATCATGCCTATCTTTTGATGGCTTCACTTCTTGGGCCATCTAATTGGGCCTCATTTTATGCGTCAACAGGGAAAGAGCCTCAATGTCTTTTGATTGGAAATAGTTCACAAGATTGCACTCGATAGCCCTACACTATCTTATGTGCATGACCAGTGTAGTCAGCATGTTCTACATCTAGATATCAAGCCTGGTAATATTTTGTTTGGTAACGACTAGAATGCTTATTTGTCCAACTTTGAATTGTCAAAATCTCTATCTACTACACAAACTCAAGCTACCACTCGTATACCCGGAACATATGAATATGCTCGATAATTTGCGCTAATAGGCTACTAATCCAGTAAGATCGATCGTTGTTTACAGCTTTTGTGTGGTACTGTTCAAATTCCAGTCCAACTCTGTAGCTCTCAATCCTTCATTTTATTCACACGAAGATGGATTCAACACTGTTTCATGGGCGTGCTTGTTAGTCAAACGGGCCACGCTGAGGATTTTTTCTTCTCAACTCTATGGGATTTGAGCATATAGGGTAATTATATTACCACCACAAAATTTACTAGTTACACCACATTTTTGTTATTTACTTAAATGACCCTAAGTAAAATTACTTAATTAACCCTACTTTGAAATTTATTGTGTTTTTAAAAATATTTAAGAAAAATAAAATAAAATAAAAATGTGTATCTTCTTCATCTTCCCAACCACCATCCCAACCCAATATCATTTCAATATCATTTTTTAACATAGCTATAATAAGTTATTGAATGCAAATAGTAAGGAGATTGTTATTTCTGCAAAACGTTTCACCATTCAATTATTGGAGAATGCCAGGGAACTCCCACTTCTATTTTTGGTTTCTGCATACTATTTCAACTGATATTTTGTGAGTTTTATAAATGAGAAAAATTGCACCCATAATCTTCTCCCCTGGAATTTTCATCTTCACTTCTCCGGTTCTCCCAATACCCAATTTCAAGATATCCAGTAGTTAATAAACCTCTTGAAAAATTTCATATTTTCTTTTTTATTCTTTAATTGAGTTATGGGTATATTTGTAAATTTATTGAGGTGTATTTATTAAAACTTTATTTTAATTGTTGTGTATTTATAATGTGGTGTCACTACAAGAAATAAGGGTTTTGCCAACCCAAGATTTGGTCGCTAAAAGTCGAATATTAGTTGGTATTAACAATCCCCAACTAGGAAAATTTGGTCGGTAGCCGGTCGCCTATAGGTTGCGTGTAAATGTTTTTATCGACTAGAATACATATTTGTCGGGAAAAGTAGAGTTTTTCCACCAAATATATGTTAGTCGGTAAAGATTCAGCTTTTTTTGTGACCATATTTTGGGTCGGGAAAAGTCATATATTGGTTGGCAATACTACTTGTCATGAAATAGCAAGTGGTGCCAGTAAACATTGGCCGACCATAGTAATAGGTCGGGAAAAGTTATTGACTGACCATAGTAATTGGTCAAGAAAAGTAGAGTTTTTCTTACCAAATTTATGTTAGTCGGTAAAGATCTTGATCGGGAAAAATATACATTTGCCGACCAAGAAAATTATTTAGACTGGTAGAGATAAACATTGACTGACCACATTAGATTAGTCGGGGAAAATCTCCTTTGCCGACTAAGAAAATTTAAATTGTGGTCGGTAAATGTGATTTTATTTTGAAAAAAAAATTGAATTGTACAATAATCAAAATGCCAAAAGAGATTGAAAGCCCAACTCAAGTACAATGCACCAATAAGAATTCAAAATCAAGAAATATCTAAAATCTCACAATATGTTCCATTGCATAGAATCTTACAAGATATCATACATTTAACATTGATTACAAAGCCAAGATATGTTCACGGTAATTTTGTAATTTACTCATTTAGATGATTCTACAATCTTAGAAACTTCAAACTTCATATTAATCAAACATAAATAATGTCCAAAAACAACATCCCCATTAGTCCCTTGCATATGGTATGCATTTCGAAACCTAAAAGTGTCAACCCATCAGCCAAAGCAACATCTTTTTAGACAATAAACTTTATAGATTTCATCTGATTCTCACATGGAATGAGTAAAACTTTAGAAAAAAAAATATTTACCAAGTTCCATCTACTAATTCATATTTTATACAAAAATTTGATACAAGCTATACAATTGTACTGCACACAAATATAGTTGACAAAAGAAGTTGCAAAAATTCTAAATCTTGCAGTATTTAACCATGACGAATTCTAAGTCTTCAGAGCAAAGTATGAACCTCCAAACATCCTGATGATGCCAAAAATCGTACTTGCTGATTTCTCGAGCTTGACGACTGAGAACGAGCACGAACGCGATCTTCCTGTACCTAAAACAAAGGCGTCGAGATTTGGCCTCGTCGCCCCTCCGATGCTTAAGTCAGAGAGAGAATAGAGAGAATATATATGCTGGAAAATATATGTAAAA